>PVJL010003789.1:0-146953 GCA_004026885.1 Lyroderma lyra
AGGGGGTGGGAGAGGAGGAGGGGAAGCTAAATATAAGGTGATGGAAAGAGAAGTCACATTAGGTGGTGAACTTATTATACATCAAGTTGACAATGCACTGTAGAATTATATGCCTGAAACCTATGTAATCCTTGCTAACAGATGTCACCCCAATAAGTCTAACAATAAAAATGAATTAAAAAAAAAAAGAATAGAAACACATATATTTATATAAGTTGGTGCAGTGAGTTTTCTCAATACAGCCACTCCTCACTTAACAAGCTACCTGTTTAATGACCTCTTGGACTTATGACCAGTTCTCCAGTGTGGGAACCCCTTTTCTCAGTCTGTGTGAGTCTCGGGAATCCCCTTTCTTAGTCTTTGTCTTATTCCTGAAGTTGGTTAGTATTCACTACATGAAGCTTTTGCAATCACACAAGACTACGTATTTTGTTTATAAGTGTGATGTTGTGTGGTATCTATAGAAAAATACATACCCTTAAGGTGCCACAATGAACCACAAGACATCCACCTTTAAGTCCTCACTTGTCAACCAATTCACTTAACGACCTGGTTGTAGGAATGGAACTGACTTGTTAAGTGAGGAGTACCTATAATATAAACTTACTTCATTGTGTAATAAAATGGCAGGCACCCGTCATGTTGTGGGTCACATAGTGGACTTGTGTGTTTTCACTTGGTCATACTGGGGGCCCAACCCAGCCTGGTGTAGTGACCACGAAGGATTTCCACCAAGTCGTCGGGCAGGCCTTTCAGTCTCTGAGCTCATTGAATAGGGACTGGAGGACAGAGAGCCTTGTGTTTACTTTTGATGTTGTTGAGTAGGTGGACATGAGCACATTAGAATTAGGAAAATCATGGTGAGGTTGCCTCGTACGCCTTTATAAGTTGGTATTACAGAATGTGCAGTACCATATTCATTTCTGTCAGTGCTGGGGCATGTGCTTGTACACTTGGAGCCACATGCTCAGGGTGTTAGTGATGTGACATCACACAAGTGGCTAAAACTTTTCCTCTGTTCCCTCATCTCCAAATTAGGATAAGGAAGCATTTACCTCATAGGGTAGCTTTGAGACATAAAGGTGTCTAGTGCATCAAAAGCATTTATAACAAGCATTTTTAATAAGCATTTTTAGTAAGCAAGAGAATAATCATAAAAATGCCAGCTAAATGTTACTGGTTATTTTTAATGTATTCTAAAATGAATTCTTAACATAATTGTGCTTCTTAATGTTCTTGGGAAAGTAGTCCTGCTTCATTGCCTGGCCTTTTTTGAAAATTTGAAGTTGTATGTAGCTTTACCCAGGTGTAGGGCATACTGTATTTTTTCTGTTTTTTTGTTTGTTTTGATTTGTTTTTTTCTCCCTTATTGGAGGGAAGTATTTCTGAGGGATAGTCTGGCTGTTTGTCTACATGTCCTTCCCCAGAGATTAGGTAGCAGTGACTTCAAAGCTATCTCAGCTCGCACACAATCATAGGAAACATCAAATAATATAACATGCCTGCTTCTTTTATGCATGTTTTCTCATTGAGAGAATGAGTGAACCTAAAATGAACACCGGAAGCTGGTTTTTCTTGGTTTTCCCCTTAACGTAGTCCTTAAGCATCTCCATCTTAGGGATGATGCCTACAGGTTTTAAGGGTGACTGAACTTGGGAACTCCCTGTTTAACCACAAAACTCATGTTGCTTCTGATTTCTTAAAGCTTGCCCTCCCTTCAATGTAATTATCATTTTTCTGGCTACTTACAGGGAAATGTTTGTTCTCCCTCGTCTTAGCGGGAGGACCTTATTTATTGAGCAAATGATTTCTGAGTTCTTCCTGGCCCACTCGGCACTGTCCCAGGGGTGTTGAGGAGACGATGACTAAACCAACCAAGTTCTGGTCCTGGAGGAGATTCACCCTCGCAGAAGACACAACAGCTAAGCAAATGGTAGATGTTTTTGAAGGTGTGCAAGTGCTTCATGAGAAGAATAGCTGGGTAGCCGTTGGCCTCAGATGTGGTTCCTCAAGTAGGCACTTGTGAGCAGAGCTGCCCCCCCCCCCAGTGAATGGCACCTTGACCCCCAGCTTGAAGCTGGGGTGCCCACTGAGCCCACCTGGAATCATCAGACCCTCACTGACCCACAGGTCTGTGGCAGTGGCTGCTGTGATGCCACAGAGTTTGTGGGCGCTCCATCATGTAGAAGTAACTTGGCGACAGAGCACTCGAGCAGTAAAGGGAAAGGGGTTTGGACATGAGAGCTGCATTTGGAAGTCTGGGCCACAGATAGAAATTTAGGAGTTACTGGCATGTGCATGGTATTTATAGCCGCAAGGGAGGGGGTGTCGTGGAGAAGGTGACCAGAGTCGCATCCCTGCATCTTCCCAAGCTTCCAGAAGAGGGGCAGCCAGCAGAGGAAACTGAAGGGGATGCGAAGGAAAGAAGGAAAGCAAATTTCCTTAAAACTTGTGAGGTGTGATAAAAAAAAAGTGAATGTTTAAATTAAAAAAAATTTATTACAGTAAAAGACACATGGCCATGAACCTCCGCCTCAAAACACTCCCCTTCACTTTGGGCATACTCATCCCATCATTCTTGCGGCAAAGCACTTCTGGAAGTCCTCTGTCGTGAGTGTCTTTAGTTGCGCCATCATGGATGCCTCCATGTCCTGAATCCATTCAAAACGTGGACCTTTCTTGGTCATTTTGACTTTGGGGAAGAGCCAGAAGTCTCACAGTGCCAGATCTGATGAATAAAGTGGATGAGAACACAGCGTAATGTTTTTATTTGACACAAATTTATGTCAATGTGTTGTTCATGACCCAGGATTTACAGCACACTCTAAAACACACTTTCTCTCAGCTGTAGCTCACAGTTGGTTGACTGCACCAAACAATTTGAAACTTGTTACACACTGTTAGTGAGGTTTGATGCGTCCTGCATCGAAGATCCCTGCCTTTCTATTGGATGGCACTCGGCAGCAGTCACTGTCACCGTATATTTTTTATTGCACCTCATAAATGGACAGAAACCCCAGGAGGAGGAGGAAAATGTGGGCATTGAGTCAAAGGCGACCCCTGAGAATATCTCATTGGATTTGGTGGCCTGGAGGGGCAGGGGACATGTCAATCTTGATCAGAGCAGTTTGACCAGCCTGATGGCGGTGCTGAGTGCGTTTAAACCTGAGGTAGGAGGAAAGGAATTAGAGGCAGTGCATGAAATAGCTTTCTGAGGAGTGTTGTGGGAGGGACAAGGAGCACACGTCAGCAGTGGCCCAATCACATATGGGCAGCAGGGTGGATGGGTTGGTGTTACCAGAGAATGGGTCCTTCTCGACGCTGTGTAGAAAGTCACACAGACGTTTTATTTAGCGGTGATGCCATTAGAAAGCAGTAGCATGGGGACTTCGGCTTAAAGAACCAAAGGAGTTTCTGAGATTCATTGAAAATCACCAATGCACATGAGCATTATTGTTTAATATTTATTTCCAGCTGCACCTCATGTGAAGAATGCCTATTTGAGGCACTATAGTGTCATGCTGGGTAATTTATTAAGATTTACATTCTGCCATTTGCAAAAATCTAAATTCTGTCATCTCCGGGAAAATGGCTAAGATCATTTATCTCACCTTGAAATTCCATTTCATGTGGAACTGTTCCAGCAATACTGGTCCATTTTGTTTGAGTGACATTATGGGTAGGCTGACCAAATGTCCCATTTTCATTGGGACAGAAAACAAAGATACTGTCCCATTTTGAATGGTATGTATGGTGGGCCTCCTGACACCTTGAATTTAACCCAGTGAGACTTGGCTGCCCAGACGTACCATTTGCAATGGGACAGTAATGTTGTTTTCTGTCCCATTTAAAATGGGACATCTGGTCAGCCTAATTACAGACAGTTACAGGCATAGTGTCCTTGTCTGAGTTGGTGGGCAAGTAATTTTTTTTTGGACTGGGGAAAGTTCCATGATTTTTTCCTTGAGATAGGAATGAAGCCAAACAAAACAGACTTTACTTCTTAGATCCCGGGTTTATATGAAATACAGAAATGTGGAGTCAGGTCTTTTCCAAGGCTGTTTTCAATAGAAATTCAGATGATTGCCTGTGATCTGTTTTGCTCTTATGCTGTCCAGGGGTTCCCATGGGAATTGCCCCCAATTCATGGGAAGAGTCATATTTAACAAAAAATACAAGAAAGCCATTTAATCATCCTTTGTATGATCCCCCAAAGAACCCCAAATACAGAGGAAATGAAATCTTTCTATCAGTAGGGGAGGTCAGAGAAAATTGTCCCACTCATGTAACTAGATGTGATAGATGGCGAACCCCTAGGTCCTGGGTCTCACAGTCACAGAACATTCCCATCACCTGTCTCTTCCTCGGTCCAGGTACTCTTTCAGAATGTATGTGTGTTGCTGTCTTAGGCTTTATCATCTTGCCAGTCATTTCTGTCTAACTGTTTTTCCTCTGACTGACTTGTTTCTCAAGAAAGCCGAGGATAGTAACAGAGCAAGCCTTCTGCATAATCATCTCATCATGGCCAGAGAGCTCATTTTAAACCCGAATTCCCCACATCTCTTTCTCCCGATGCTGACCTGCCTGCATTCACTCATCCCTGCTCAGCCATGAGATTCATCTCAGGCACCTGTCAGCTGCTGAGCGTGGGGCTTTGTCTGTGACAGGGACATGGGCAGCTGGTGCCACAGGTTGTGGAAGTACAGATGGTCCATGGGAGGGAACTTTGTGAAAGTGGAGACATTGGGGTCCCCCAGGACCTGTGATAAGAACAGAGGATACCCCCATTATATTATTTTAAGGCTCATCTCTCTTTTCCTTGACTCAAGTGAAGGCTGTTTTGAATGAATTTGTTTCTGCTGGCTTGTGATGGGCATTGAATCCTAAACATGGTGACTTGGAGGGGTCCTGTTGTCATGCCTCATTTGACGTGGACCTGGCTTCCTGTCCCGGTCCATGTCCTCACTCTCCCCTTTGCTACTGTGGGGTTATGGTGGCCTCTGATATATGTCCTCAAACACACCCTGCTCTGGTCTGTGCCAGGGCCCTTGCACACATGGTTTATTTTCCCTGAAACGTCCTCGGGTGATTCCCATTCATTCTTCAGATCTCAGGTTATGTGCCATTTCTTCAGACGGACCCCAGACCCCCCTCCCCTGTTGGCCTTAGTTTCTCTGTGTTGCTTCCTTGCTGCATCTGGCATTTCCGTGAAAACATTTAGCCTCCTCCATAGTTAGGTTTGGTAGATGAGGTCCTATAAGGAATGTTTTATTTATGGGTTTGCCATTTCTCCAGTGACAAATTTCAGAGTCCCTTCCCTTAGAAGTATAGGTGATTTCCCCCCACCGCAGGCCAGTAGCATGGTGGCCTTGGAAGGGACACCTGGGACCTGAAAGCAGTGATGCTGGGGACCAGAGGGAAAACACAGGGTTCCAGGGAGAAATGGATGCCAGACCTATGCCTGCCCAGTGCTTCCGTGACCAGCTGGGGATTTGTAGGGTGGCTGCTTGTGGACATTTCAACATCTGAGCCACAAGACCCTTGGAAGCCCAAGAAGTGGGCATCCGGGCTGAGCTTCACGGGGCCAGAACCAGAGTCTGTGCTAGTGAGGGTTGTGCTCCCTGAGTTGGCATCAGTGTGTGGCAGCCATCAGCAGTGGCAATGACAATGATAGGTATCTGTCCCTGGTGTAGAAGGCCTAGGCCTTCCTGCCCGTGATGCATGGGGGACGTGGAGAGAGAAACTGGGAGGATAAGGCACATGGATGCTGTGAATCCCAATTTGGAGAAGCATTTGTTTCCACTGGTTCATGAAGGTCAGTGTAGACCCTACATGAATACTTGCTTTATGTGACAGTGGGGGCAGAGAGAAACCAGGTAGCTCCTCATGATGTGGTAGGGTTGGGACCAGACCACATCTTCGGGCTGAATGGCATCACGAGAAAGGCTGGGCACATTTCCAGGATGTGTGTTAAGAGGTCACAATCCATTCCCTCCTTAAGAGAGGAATAGAAATTATAATTGGCCACAGGTATTCCTGGCTGTTTTGGAGTGATTATGTCTGTGTCAGTTATGCTGTTTTCATAAGTGTTGCTCATGGTGGGATCTGTAAAACGTCCCATCTGTGTGTCAGCCCTTCTTCTTTCCAGTTTTCCTAATCACATCCTTCTCTTTTTGTGTGTGTCCTTGAGATGTCTTTCTGTGGTGACTTTACTAAGATTTATAAAACAGAAAAGTTTTGCTTTCTGATCTAAAATGACTCTTACACATACAAACATGCAAAAAAAGAATTGTAAAATTGGAGTAAGTGAAGTAAGCACGTGTAAATATAACAGTAGATTCTGTCAGGGCTGGTAAGTAATAACAGTGAGAATGGGGCTGACTGATGACAGCTCCTTAGAGGAAGCGAGTTTTAAGATGTGACGGGAAGACGTGGGGAGAAGACTTGCATTCCAGGGGGAAGTGAGGCAGGCGGGAAGGGCTGGAAGAGGGGAGCCGCTGAGCTCGTGAAGGCAGGCAACTTGGGGAGGGTGTTCTGGAACCAGTGGAAACTGCAGTTTCTGAAGGGCTGGTGCCATTAGAAGGGGGTCCATTAAAGGGGCTTGTATGACATAGGCTCTTCTGGGTACAGCCAGTGGGAAGGGGTCTTCCCAGTTTTTGCATGTATGAAAGGGACCCCCACCCCCCAAAAAACCCAGAATGATCTTCTGGTGGGCAGGCCTCTTGTATGAGAGGCTTCCCCCACCTAGGTGAGTGCTCTAGGAGCCCATCTGCATCTGTGCACCAGCTGGCATGGTTGTGAGGGGCTGCATTTAGCTTCAGTGAAGTTTTTTGGAGACTCAATGCATTTGCCCATTTCATGATGGGTGATTGACACGAACAACATACAGAATGACAGCGTACCTGCCCACACCAAGCTGAGTGTTCAGTAGCTTTTGACCAAAAACAGCATGATCCCCATGTCCCACCCTCCCTATTTACTCAATCTTACCCCAAACGACCTTTATTTGTTTCTCTGGATGAAAAATGTCCTTAGAGGGAAAGATGCTCTGTGGAAGAGGTGTAACAAAAAACGGCAGAAGCACTAAATGGCTTCAAAATTGACGAGTTCAAAAACTGTTTTGAGCAGTGGAAAAGTGTCTCAATAGGTTTATTGCATCTAACAGAGTATTTTGAAGGTGATTGAAATTTAAACATGTAAATAAATACACAATTCTTTACAAATAAATTCCAGTTTTTTGAGGGTCCCCCTTGTATACCTTTAGGGGTCACCTTTCCGATATGAAAATAAAAAATGAACAATCCCTAGTATAGTTTCTGGTTTCAGAATCTGACTTTGTAGCTTAACACCTGGATGACTAGATACACTTTTGAAGATCTATTTTCCCCTCTATAAAAATGAGTTTTTATGACGGTAAATTGAACTATCCAATGAAATGCCCTAGGACAGTGCTGGCTTGGAAGAGGGGGTCCAGTACATGTTAGTGTTATATATTAAAATATATTCATTCCAAATTGTGATGACTGACATACATAGTTGCAATTTTGAATGGCTGCTTTCAGTTTCTCTTGAATGATTTAGTTCCTGACTTAAACACTTTTCCCTTTGGATTTTCTCAGAAATTAATAGTCTTTCGTAAGTGGGTGTAGAATAAATCACTGTTTTCATTCAAGAAACATGGCTGAATAAGCACACATTTGCAGAAAATCACTCCCAGGCATCTATCAACATGAATGAAAAGAATCCCAAATTAGGGAGGATGATTTCATTTACACTGAAGTCAGAGTGGAGTCTCTCAACCTCCTACCCTAAATTACAAAGACTTGTGTTTGGGTTCCTTTTAGGAGAAGTTGCCAGGATTTAATTCACCTGTACTTTAACCTTGGACATCCTGATCAGGTGGGAAATGAGTATGTTGGAAGGGCTTTTCAACAACCCTGATAAATAGAAGAGATTGGCAAGTGACACATCTACTGTTATGTTCCAGAAAATGCTGCTTATAACAAAAGCACTGACAAAGGTGTGGGGCATGCTGTTTTCTTACAGTAATAATGGAAGAAGTTTAGAAGTTCTCCAGAGTTTACTGTCCTCCATTATGTGTACATCAATATTTCAATACACAGCACTCAGTGTTTCCTAAGATGCATTTCATGAACAATAGAGAAATAGATGCTCTTATTTCACAGTTTCTTACCACACACATGTGGTTGTGGTCTTCACAACTGCTGAAAGAATTTCAAAGGACGTGCTGAGCTGTAACTACCAAGACATCCTTCACCAATGCATGCCCCTCTGAGGAAAATGGCCAGGCAGATTATCCACACCTTTTTTTAGTTTCACATGTGAAAAGTGCTTATACTCTTGATGGAGTGAATTGTCACTGACATGGGTAAGTGAGCTGTCCACAACAGCAGGGACCACAGATGGCAGCAGGGACAGTTCTGAGATTTGGGATCCTACACCCATTGTTTCTAGGTCTTCAGTTTTCTAGAGAAGCAACGTGTGTGTTGGTTTTTGCAGGGGTTAAATCCGCAGATGTAAAAATGTTGGAAACTGATGTGAGTCGGAGCAGCTGTGTGAGCTGGAGACCTGCCCCTGTGAGCCATTCATGCTCTGACATGTGTCACGTGGGAACCTGAGAGGCAGTGGGCAAGGATGGGGCCTCTGGTTGTCATGGGCCCCAGATGCCCCTGCTGCTTCCTTGGGGGCTTCCTCAGTAATGGAAACAATACAGAGTTCTTGGGTGTACCTTATCTCCTGTCATCCTCACCCTACTCTTTGCAGGTGGAGATGCATACCAGTGGTACCTGTGCCTTGGGAAAGGTTTGCAGGGTCCTCCAAGTGGGAAACAACACACAGGCATCCGAATGTTGGTTCTGGGACTGCACTCGTGAGAGGTGTCCCATTTTCCAGTCTGTGGACCTCATGGTAAATGCATTGTCCATTGGGCACTTTGAGCCTTGACTATCTTTCTCTGATGTCTGTCAGAGCATCCTTTTGTAGGGCGAGCCATTTTTTCACTTTGCAGGTGATTTGTAGAATATGAGCTTAGCAAGCAGCCACAAACAAGACCCTGTTGTATTTTTAAAGCAGTGTTTAAGTGGATTATGTTTGTCTCAATCTTTTCTTTTTCCATCTGAACAATAAGGTCAGTTTAACACAGCCTCACTCTTTTTTTTTTTTAAAGTGAGTTTAATCCTTTGACAAACCTGGCCCACATTTGTGTTTGACCTTGGGCCACCTGCCTCAGCTGGTTGTGTGGTTTGCACATTAGGAGATGCCTCTCTCTTCCTTGTTATCAAACTCCAGAGCTCACCCAGATGCTTCTTTTTCCTTGTTTTGCTTTCCCCTCTGTCTCTCATTTCTTATGCGTGAATTAATAAAATGGCTTGAAAAATAACCTGCTCAAATGCACAGTTAACTAATTCGTCCTGGAAAAGCTCAAGCAGGAGGGAAGGACAAGTTCCTAAAATTGTAATTTAAAATTGTTTTTATTGTCACGTGTCAGTCTTGCGGTGTTTCTTCTATGGCTGCTCTATAAAAACACATTCTGTCCATTGTCAGAGGTGAGAGGCAGTGTGGTGGTTACCCGTGGTTGTACTGAAAAGGCCCTTGTGAGCCAAATAGGACAGGCCTCTGGGCCAAGGTTGTGGGGAATCAGGAAGGAGGGACTCCATAGTGGTTAAGAGCTTAGGATTGCAGGTCGGACCCAACTTAGGTTTGGAGGTGTGGATGGGCAACTTCATTAGATACAAAAGTGAAATAAAAAGACTTTTAAAAATACTGTACAGTAAAAATGTGTGCAGATATGCATAGCTCAATAGAAACAGAGCAAATTAGTTGGAAATGTAATTAATTGTATATAAAATTTATCATGTAAAATGAACAGTAGTGTGGATTGAAAATGAATACTGCAATAAAGAAAACACTTATTTGTGTTAATAGGTAGGTTACTACTTTAAAAAAATTTGCATTAGTCTGAAATTTAAATATAAAAATAATCACACACTAGATGAAAATATAGAATGTTTTTTAACTTTTGGGATTCAGAACTCCTTAGCCTGTTTCAAGAGTGGAACTATAAAAGAAGAGAAGGATAAGTTAGGTTTTCTTAAAAACTTAAGTACTGTAAGACAGAAACACAAAGGTATATATGAGGGTTGTATGGAAAGTATGCAGCCATGTAATAAGAAAAATAGAGGCATTATGGCTGGATTTTTTTCCTGGACAGCCTTTGTGTAAATGAATGTTCATAGCAGTATTTTTGATTACATCAAAAATTAGACACCTAAATGTCCACCAAGAAATGAGTAGTTAAATAGAAATAGTACATTATAAAAAAAAAGAATGTTTGAATTACTTTAAATAATGATGAGGTGAGTCTCTGTATATATTGACTTGGAAAATCCTATAAAATGAGCTATAATCTGTGATAGCATTTTTTATAATCCTATGTCTGTGTATTTGTATCTGTCCTTTATGTATATACACATATGCAAAAGATGCAAAAATAAACACCAAACTCTCAGTGCAGGGGCTGAAATGGGAGAATGGCAATTTTGTACTTTGTTTTTATGTATTTCTAAGTAATTTAAATGTTTGTGGTGAGCATTCCCTGCTCTAATAATTGGAAATAGTAGAACTATTTCCATTTTAGGTAAGCGATTCAGTGGGAAGTTATAGTCTACATTCTTTCTGTATACTAAGGAAAATGCTAAACCAAAGCATAATTCCTGGATGTTTTCTGATGGACACGTCTCAAAGCCCATGTGCCCATGTGCACTATTTGGGTCTCTTCACAGTCATGAGGGAAACATAGTTTCAAAAACCATACAGGACAAGAAGGGATGATTTGTGTGACATATTTACTTGAGTTACTCACTACATTACATGCACATGTTCTCTGTGAGTTGGTGTTACTATATCTTTTCTATTTGTGTCTGGACAAGTGGTTTTCAGAGAGTGGCCTTGGACTCGCAGTCCCAGGGAGCCAGTTAGGAATGCAAGTTCTTGGGTTCCACCCCAACCTGCAAATCAGACACTGCTGCAGAATCTGGGGTTAGTAAGAACTCCAGAGTTTGAGAACCTTTGGCCTACTGTACACAGGGCAATGCTTTTTACCAAGTCAAGTTCTGCAAGTTGATCTTTCCTGTTAGCAAGCATCTGAGAATTTATTGACAATGAGGAGAAAATGGATTTCTGGAGAGAAAGAGAGACAAGTTAGGAGGCTATCCAGCAGACCAAGCAAGAGAGAATGAAAACGTGAATTGGAGTCGAGAAATTAGAATTTGAAAAGCAGCAACCAATGACAGAGACTGTGAGTGTGGGAACAGGCCTTTGCTACTGCGTGCATGTGGGGCCCAGTGGAAGAGAAAGGCAAAGGTGACTGAAATTGTAAGTCTGGGTGACACAGGGGTTCTTATCAGTACAGATCAGAATGATGATCACAAAGATGGCTGGTTTGTTTGGACGTCTGAATCGGGGCTTTCAGTTCACCAAGAGGACGGCTGAAATTCTCAGTGGTCAGCATTCAGACAAAAGAGAGTACGTGCACAGTGCAGTACTTTGCCACACTCAGCAGATACGACTTTTATGGGCTCCAGACACCTAATGAGGACACAGTGACCAACTGAGCAAACAGGCTGTTTAGCTTGAAGAGAAATGTCAGTGTGTGCATAATGTTACAAACATGCCGACGAGAGATGGTGCTAGCTGGTGGATGGATTTCAGTCAGGACGGTGGGACTGTGGGACGCCACTGCCATCGAGACTCGGGGCAGCTGGGTGAAGTCACTGTCCATCCTGTAACCTGATTTATTTGTGTGAGACTTCATCGGCTAAAGGACACCTGCCTCCCTCTGGCTTTCCACAGGCCTTTATTTAGATTTTTATTAGACTGATGGTTTATTTATCCTGAACAGAGCTTTTTGTGGGGATAGCATATTCCTAGGACATGGGGTCGTGTGAATGGTGAGAACTAGGAGACGGTGAACAGAGACAACAGCCTGACTCAGCCATCTCCTTCCTGATGAGGCTTGAATGTAGCCCAGTGAGACCAGGCTGACCACATGTACCATTTGACATGGGACAGGACTGTTGTTTCTGTCCTGTTTAAAACAGGACGTCTGGTCAGCCTGTAGCTCTCAGAGTTTGGTCACTGGACTTCTGTGGTCCCTCGTCGTACAGCACATAACGTCTCTGCCCTTCCACTGGGAATGATGCCGGGTCCTGCTGTGGCACCGGGACCCCTGCTGTGACACACTTTTCAGCTGGCCTTGTTCTATGTGTTTGTCTGTCATTTTCATCTTACTAGAAGAGGAAGGCGAGGAAGGCAGCTTAAGAATATGGGGAGTATTTGTTTTGTTTTTGCTTTTTGGTATGTGGGTAGTTCCCTGGCTGGGAACCAAACCCAGGCCGCAGCACTGACAGCGCCAGCGCCGAATCCTTAAGCCACTACACCACCAGGGAACTTAGGAGATGGGGAGTATTTGAAGTGAGAGGCCCTCTAAGGCCATTCAGAGGATCACTCTGAGGCCATCCTGCTTGGTACCATGGGGCTCACCCCACTACCCATGATTCAGTCCCACCAACCGCAGTTGAATGAACCAGACATGGCTCCCCACCCCAGAGGGTGCTGTGATTTTTAAGAAATGGCTTGGCAAGCGCTCTGGCTAACAGGTGTGCTGGCGACATCATGGTGACACTGACTCAATCGCCCCGCAGAGGGAGTGAGCAGAGAGCAGCGGGCGGAAGCCAAAAGGCACAGAGAGGCACTCAACCAGATACAGCGGGCAAGCAGATAGCATAGCACAAATTTGACGTAAAGAGCAGAGTTACTAGAGGCAGGAGAAGGTGATTGGCCCTCTACCAACCAGTTTATCTTTACAGGAAACCTCAAGAGCTGAAGCAGCCTCAGAAATGTGGCTTATTCCTTGTGTCTGGAAAAAAAAAAAGGCAAACCTAACGAATGCAGCATGATTCTGTAATCTCTGTAATAGAAAGGATGCCCTGTCTAGGATGAGTGTCAGTGTCCTCCCTGAAGCTCTTGTGCGCAGGGACTCACTGTGCTCCCTGACATCACACAGAAGGTGCATGACCCCTCCAGGCAATAACAGGCTTTCTAGGATGGACAGGCCTTTCAGCAGTCAGGGTCAGGGTGGGAAGGTGTTGACTTTCACAGGGAACCAGTCAGTGTGGATCTCACGTGGTCTGCCCTCACCACTGCCTCAGCTAAAATGTAGCATTAACTATAAGATTCTAAAGTTTACTTCTTACTAGAGCTTTCACAGGTAGCATGTATATGCTGCCTATATATCCTTAGTGTGTGGTGCTGTGGTAATTAGTGGTGCCATGGTTACTGTGGGTGACATAACTACGATTCTGTTTTAAGAGTTATGTATCGATTACAGTGTTTGTTAGGAAAATATAGCTAGCATGGCAAATCATGCTTTCCTCAAATCTCTTAGTTAGGACAACTATAATGTAGGTGTTTAAATTTAAAATATGAATTAAAAAATATTAAGTAAACAATTTGTGTGACACCCATGTATGATCAAAATAGTGAAGGATATTTGCTAATGACTGTAATTAATGTAAGGCTTCTTTAAAGAAAAAGTGTTACCAGATTAGCATGATATGCCACAGGCAAACTGGATCAACATCATCACCTTTATTTTTGCTTCCAAAATTAAGGGCCATTTATCCCAAACAGAACTTTTTGTGGGGGATAGGCTGTAAAGGGATAGCATATTCCTAGGACGTGGAGCAGTTGTGAATGGTGAGAACTAGGAGATGGTGAACAGAGACAATAGCCTGACTCAGGCATCTCCTTCCTGACTCAGTGTCTTTGCATTGAGTTAGTATGTAACACATCGCTTTACACAAAGGTCTAATGTTTTTCCTGTTTTCAAAGTGCAGAGTGCTATTCTAAGCCATTTTTAACCTAAAAGAATGATAGATACATTCTGGCATACAGTGGGATTGTGATACAGTGTTTTACAATGTGTCAGAGGCATTCTGCCACAAGAAGTAGTGCTAATATTAATAGATATTTGCTAATTTCAGTGTGATTTACAAAAATATGATGAACGTCAAATGAATCGATTTTCAGGTATTGATATTTAGGATGTGATTGAAATAGAGACCTGTGTTAGGCTTGAATCCATTATGAAGTAACAGTGTGTCCACATGTAAATACAGCAGCATTGGGAAGTAGTACATGAAGGAATTCAGTTTCTGCAGTGTGAGTGCGATGCAGTCCTGGGCTGGAAATGAGAAGATCTTAAGTTATTTAGCTCTCGCACTCATTGCCTGTGTGAGCTTAAGCCAATTCACCTCTCTCATCATCTGTGGCCTTTTTTGTATGGATACTCTGTTAATTTATCTTCCATTTCTAGGTGTAATTTGTTACTTAGGTGGCTTTAAGTACACAACACAGATAGGTGGTCCATACATGAAGAAAATCTCTGATTGGTAGACTAAGCCCAAACAGACTGTGTCTATAGTGAATGAAATAGGATCAAAAAAATTTTGCCAACAGCATTAATTCAGCCTGGTACTGAGCAAGTCAGTTTATGATCTGATTCTACTTATTCTGTGACATTCCTGGTGAATCACTGTCTCTCATCCTCCTGCCAGCCCCACATTTTTAATAGGCTTGTAGTCCTCCAAGGTGATCGTGATCATTTGCAATTAGAAAAGTCCTGTTATCAATTAATTTTCAGTTCACTGGTAACCATCTGATTATCTCTCACAAAGCCGTGGTGGCACAGTAATTACATGAAGAGTCATTATCATGTAATTGCACACACTCATTTGTATCTTATTAAGTGCTTGCATGATTAAAATATTTCTGGCCAAATAAAAATTATCCATGGGACTAAAAAAATTTTTTTTATTTTTTGAAAATAAGAAAGGTTGCTTCCTGGTCTTTTCTTTTATGGATGAAAAAGCGTTGTCAAGTTAACATTCCTGTAATACTCCCAGAAAGATGAACTGGTGAGGTGAGGAGGGACTTAGATTTCATTAATGGAATTCCTTGTATGTCCAATGGACTTGAGATAATAAACTTACTTTCAGCCTGGGTGAATGCTTTTTCTGCAGTAGCTATACCAAAAAACATTACCCTATTAAAGTATACATGATGAATGTCATTGAGGACACTGTGTTTTTCATGTCCAGTACCTCTGTTTGCAATTTTACACTGAACTTTTGTTTTTTTCACGTTATTCTGTGTTCAAAACTTTTAATACTCACCTATTTATATTCACTGTGTATTATAATTTTCAAAGGCTTGTTTAGTGTGGGGTGGGCTACATGTATGATTCTAAAGGCATCTCCCAAGTTCGTTTGTTCAAACATCCA
This sequence comes from Lyroderma lyra, assembly GCA_004026885.1. Lineage (NCBI taxonomy): Eukaryota > Metazoa > Chordata > Mammalia > Chiroptera > Megadermatidae > Lyroderma > Lyroderma lyra. The sequence continues at coordinate 15,363 of PVJL010003789.1, forward strand.
TTAAAGAACAGCTACATATACCAGCACTGTCCTTTACAAATATTATGGGAGTCTTGTATGTAATTTAAATATTTCTGGGATCCACATACAAAGCAGCACGAAGCAGGTAAAACTTATTTTAGTAGTCCATTTTATTTAAAACAATTATGAATTCAAAGATAATCAATATAAAAATTATTAATGAGTTCTATTACATTTTTTTGTACTAAGTCTTTCAAATCTGGAGTTCATTTCACTTATGGCTTACTTAACTTCAGATTAGCTATGTTTTGGAAATGACAGTCTGATCTTCATGACCAGGCTATTAAAGACATGTGGCAGCTTTTGCCTTGCTGTCTCTTGGGTCACCTGTTCTGGGGCAAGCCAGTTGCCATGCAGAGCCCCAAGGAGACTCCAGCAGGCCTGTGGCAAAAAGACCTGAAGGCATCCTACTGAAAGCAGGCATCGCCTCTTTGGATAACATCTTAACTGCACCCTCTTGACCACAAGCTAAGCCACTCTAGCTTACAGAAATTGTGTGAAATAATGATTATTCCTATTTTAAGCAAAAAAATAGCCACATTTTTATGTATTTAATACTCACCTGTAGCCTGTGGCTACTGATTAAAATAGTGTAGGTATATTAATTATCTTGATCATAGCTACACGCAGAAATATGAGTCCTAATATATAACTTGCTTTCTGATTTTGTAGATTTTCTATGGGCTAATACCTCATAACCTGGTCAGAAAATGTGTCCAATCTTTTAAAAATTATTATTTTTTTAAAACTAAAAAAGTTTGCTAGAAGGATAGGATGGAATTAACATTTATCAATGGGTTTACTAGGTCATATATGTTGCTAAGTACATGGACATTTATTATCTAACTTAATTCTCCTATGGCCCAGAAAGATAAGTTGTTCATCCTCACTTTTACAGATTAGAAAAGAGAGGCGTGAAAATTGCACCTTCTCAAAGTTGTGTGGCAAACAATGAACTGCTCTCTCTGACAAGTTTGGTCTCATGCTTTTCAGATCAGAAACATACTTAGGGTTCACATGCTCATTGGTGGTCCTGGCAAGTGGATTTTGGATGACCCACGACCCATGCTTCCCTCAATATTATATGGCAGATGTGACTGGAAGAAAGTTGCTATTTTTGTTGTTGGTGTTTGTTTGTTTTATTTTTAGGGTTACTCTTGACTTACCTTATCTATTGAATTAAATTCCCCAATTTACTTCCTTGAATTCAGCTCCCCTGATAGCTAGCTCTGGCAAATTTATCTTGAATGCAGCGTAAAATGTCTTTTGGTAGCATTGTAAGTTGGTTGACTATTGCATGCATTTGTAGAAGGCCTCCTTCTGGGGATGATGCTGTGACTGATGGGGTGATGCCTTAGCAACCATCTGATTGTAGTTCTAGAGGAAACTTACCATGGACTGAAGAATCACATGCCACTGTGATTGACAGCACCCATAAGACAATCAAGGTTAAACCCAGAGGGAAATGAGCATGTGGCCATGGGCATTGACAGCTAAGTCATGTGTCAAATATTGCCTCGCCATCTGGTGACCACTCATGATTTGACTGGACTCACCTTCTTTAAGTTCTTATTGAGGACAACTACATGGGACATTTGTTTGTTTTTAGTTTATTGGTGAAACCTGCTTTATCTGCTAGCACAAAACTGTTCTGCTTAAATGTGAATGAACTTGAAAAACCACCAGCTATAATGATTCCAGCTGTAATGACCTTCAAAAATTCCTCTATCTTGGAGATTGTCATAACTATGTTGTAAAATATTTTCTCATCATTTTAATGAGCTTTAAGCATTATTGGGAAAGAATATATTAGGTGCTGAAAATGGCACTCATGAATTGGTGCATAATACCTTATAATAATAATGAAATGAAGTTGGCCACCCCTAGGGGTTTTAGAAGGCCCCCAAATATTTAAAGGCTTTGAGATGATCTGTGTACCAGATATGTGGGTAGACCATAAATAACTCAGTCTGTGCTGGAGCATGATGGGATGTCACTGATAGGCCATGCATGAAGGGACGGGTGACTCGTATAAAATTCTGAAAATTCATATTCAGCATGAATGTGTCAGAGACCAGGATTGAAACTCCTCTAGTGTGTATTAGGTTTATTTTTGAGGAAGAAATGGAAGTGCAGGGAGGAAGTCAGTTGTCCTCTGTTGTTATCCTACTTAGCATGGGGTTCCCATTCTGACTGTTAGTCCACTGCTATTTCCTCCTATGACTTTGCTGTCTTTGCAAATGATTTTAAGTATGGTGACTGCTTGGTTTATCAGTTAATGTTAAAAAAGCCAGTGTTACTCTTCATCACATAATCTGCATTCTGTTCTCAGCTACCATATTGTCTTTTTAAACAGACCATTTAAGAAACAGGTCTTATTGTGGGATGAGCATGTGGGGACTAATTAAACAGATTCCCAGAGAAAACATCAAGGTCCCCACTTTTGGTAGCATGATAGCTACATTTCCATACATAAAATAGAAGGCTACATAAGCAAATAATATGAAGCCATTTCAGTTGGTGGTCTGTGTGCACTGCTGGTCCTTTCGCTAGAACAGGTATTAAATGCCTGTAGGCGTTTACAATAACCACAGCAAATCCATTCTAACAGTAATGGCTTCTTGAGGAAACAGTATAATAGAACCAGTAGGTTCTAGCACAGTATAATTTTATCATCATTTATGGGATGTTCTGCCATGTTAACACTTAATGATCCAGCATGTTTTAGACGGTTCTGCTAAGGTTGTAATTCTCAGCAAGAAAACTAGGTGGTGGTTATTTTAGGACATAGCTGGTGATAGTCATTTCTAAGTGGAAAATTGGTTGCCAACTGCCCTTTCCTTTTTCTTTACTCAGGTTTGTCTATGTATCTGTCATCTACCTATGTATCCATCCATATGTCCATCCGTCCGTCCATCCATCCATCCACCCACCCACTCACCTACCTACTTACTTACCTATCTACCTATCTATTGTTGTTAACTGTTCAAAGACATGACCGTAAATAAATTCACAACAGCATTAACTGAACAGAGACAATAGAAAGTTGTTAATCATCTATAATAAAGTCTCCAGATGCAACCTTAGTTGTATCTTGTTTATTCCTTTATCACTAATAGGAGATCCCAAGTTATGTCATGCTATCTTTTCATTAATAAGTGTGTAATTTCTGTCATCTGTAAGCATCATAAACTGTCCGAACCAGTGTTTAAAGTTATGGGATGGCCAAGCAGAAAAGCTAAAACATATGCATTTCATTATATATGTTATGAATTATTTTAGCTAATATTAAAAATTATGAGTCAGTCAAAAATTATGAGTCACTCATTATAATCTTAAATAGAACCAAATATGTCTTTCTGTAATCCAGCTATTGGTAATTTGGGAACTATTTCCGAGCAAAATTTCCCCATAAGTTTGTTTTTGTCTTTGTTGAGAACTGGCACTTTTAAGATACAGCCGTGATCCCAGCATGCACATTTTTATTTTCCTGAATGATTTTGTTCACCTTAAAATGACTGTTCCTAACAGCAGGCTTCTTTTCTTTCTCTTAAATTATACACAACATGCTCTTGGTGTTCACAGATACAGGAAAATTCAGCTATAAAAGTGCTGGATGAAAAAGAGCTGGATACATATGGTAGGAAGATACATTTTAGCTCTAATTCACATCTTCCCTAAAGAAGATTTCTCAGTTAGTTTAGTAACTCATATCTTCCAAACTGTCCTTGGATCTACTAAAATATATCCAGAAACAGGAAGCAGTTACAACATGTGACTGGTTCCCTGATGATGAGTGAAATAAAATCTTTACAACCTATCAATCTTCTGTCTGTATGACAAACATAATTCTTAACTCTTCTTAAAATTGATTGTATTTTACAAGTTTTGGAGGTCTTCCATTCAGATGTTTAATGGAGTCAACTGAAAGAGTCAGGTCAATATTGTGACAAAAGAAATAGACTTCCTGGAAAATTTTAGCCTAACTCTTATGTCTTATCTCCCAGAAGGGAAGTCAAGGAAACAATAGAATTGTACTGGCCTTGTTTGTCTCATGTTAATATTCTTCTCTACTAATTTCATGGGGTTCTTTTTTGTTTGTTTGTTTTGGATATGTTTTTTGACATGATAGTTTTATTTCTCATTAGTGACAAGAATGACTGGAATTTGCTTTTATGTGCTGACCTTTTGATTACCTCTGTAAATGGGTTAATGGTTTATAGAGGTGTGTACTCTGTTAGGTGAGCTAGAAGAGCTAATCTGGTCTGTTAGTCTTGACCTGTTCGTGTACTTGGCCATTTCAAACTCACTTCAAGGAAGAGTTTGTGCCCACTGGGAAGGAGAACAGCTCTGTGATAGCTGAATTGTATGTAATTGGGCACTAGGAATGACAGCCCCAGAAGACGAGCCCAGAGCAGAAATGTGGGTGAGGTGTGGTGTCTCTCATATGGGGACATCTGGTTGGACCCAAATGGGGACATGGGCTCCTTGAGAAGCATGGAAAGAGGATGCTGAAGACACAGCTGACTTCCTTAAAGTTTCTGGGACTCTGAGCCTTGTTTCTTAACTGCCTGCACTTGCCAAATAGTTCAGACTCCTAGGATCTGCTGAAGTCTGGAGGGTGTGGCCCTTGTCACTTTGCTTAAGGAAAGAGGAAGATCTTCAGTCACAGGATTGTTCAGTGGGGGCTATGCCTGACCCCCAAGTTCTCCCGACAGGCTGGCCCTGCTCTCTTGCCTGATGTTTGTGCCTCAGTCCCAGTCTCGGTTCCTAGACTGGAGTCCCGGCCTGACTGGGGTGTGTTCTTAGCCTTTGGTGTCCACACAGCCAGGAGATGGCTCTGATGGGAACAGAACCTGGGCTCTGCTCAGAGGCCGAAACTGATGAGGTGTCCTGCAGCGGACCTTGCTGACTTTTTTTTTCTTTCCCTTTTCCTTTTGGATGAATCCATTGAGACAAATGACTCATATTTTCTCTGCATTTAGTTCTTTGAGGAGCCTGTCCCCTTTGGCCCAGGAAGATATGAAGTCTTAACCCCCAGAGTGTGACTTTATTTGCAATTAGTGTCATTGCATATACAATTTGGTAAGATGAGGTCACATTAGAGTAGGAGGGCCCCTAATTCAATGTCACTACTACCCTCTGAATTATTCTGCACTTAGCATGTTATTGAGTGCCTCTCCTGTGCCGGGCTGCCTGTTTTGCCTCAGTGCACTGCATTTCTGGTCATCCTCAGAACAGCCCTGCAGGGTATGAGGCACTTTCTTTGAAGGTGAGAAGTCTGGGACTTGGAGGTTTTGTAAGTGCCTCATGTTAATACATCTCATCATTGGTCAGATCTGGGTTTGAACTCAAGGATTTCTGGTGTAAATTTTCTGCTTTTTTAATGTGGTCCTGAGTAAAAAGTTATCGGTCTTGTGAGAAGACAAAAGCTGAAAGGTATGAACTGTTTAAAATAGGGGATGTTCAGCAATGCAGGCATTCTCTGTAGTGGGGAACAGTGTGGCAGACAGTTCAGTTTCACCACAGGGGGTTGCTGATTAGTGACAAATTCATAGGGGAATGTGTGTATATAACACTGTCATTCACAGAGTTATTTGTTTTTCTAATAATGTTCTTTTTGGCCTTGGAAAAGTTAAGTTTATCCTAGTAACTTGGTTTTTCTTAATTTTATTGCCATATGAAAAATACACAAGGGCTGTCCAGAAAATACCCAGACGTGTAATATGAAAAACAGTCATTTATGGCTGGATTATTTTCCAGATGGCCCGTGTATATTTCTAGTATCACAGTGAAAACATAATGCCTTTGGATGATTCATGTTTCATGTCTGAACAGAATAACAGTTCAAGGTAGTGTCAGTTTTCAAGTTGGTGTTACACTCTTAAGTATGTTTAGTCACTATGAGGTGATTCTTACTAACACCACAGTAATTTCACTTAGGGTTGTAAAATCACTCAGGGGCATGTCACAGGAGAATCTCAAAATGCTCATTGTAATTAATATGCCAGAAAAATTTTGTTTCCAAATGTCCAAGTTCATAAATAACAGTAGACCTCTGAATTGGAATGGCATCAGTCAGGAGGAAAAAGAAAGTCCAGTCAAAGACATACAATGCTCTTCCTCCACTGGTCCCCCCTGCCCCCCATCATCAGGGATTGGGATAGAATGTGGTGAGTCTTAATTTGCTTCATTTTGAGTTTCATCTCAGAGCTGTTTCCTTTTCAGGCGTCCCATTACACTTTATTTGAAAGCCAGCTCTTATCATTTCACTCATTATTGTCACTGATTCCAAGTTCTTGACTTATGCTGATCACAAAAGATACTAGTTTTATGTCCTCATCTCACTCAGTGACTCATCCCTGATGACAGCCAAAGGCCACATCAGTGACATCCACTGCAGATGACAGCTTTTGCTCTGAGCAAGCACACAAAGAAATGACAGGTGAAAGCTGAATCACCATTCCACCGAGGTAGGAAGAGAGTGTCTCTCTGGGCCATGTAGCCACAGAGAGATTCACTTGTGGACTCCAGCTGATACCCCTTAGTTGGTGTTATTAATCCAGACCTTCTACAGGCCAAAAAGCTAACAACCTGCAGTTTGCTAAAATGTGTATTGACCTGTGTGCTTTCTGTACGACGCACCTTTAACTCACCTCCTAGGTGCTCTTCTGCCATATTGCCCCTTCCTTTCTGCACTATTTCACATCCATACCACCGTTTGGGCATTGCTCACACACATGTGTGTGTGTGTCTGTGTGTGTGTGTGTCCCTTTTCCATAAAGTTTGTGGGGTGGTCAAGAAATTTGTGGAATGAAAGGGAAGAAGGGTGTAAGATAACAATTATTATTTTTCCTTTTCAGGATATTCACCCTTAACCCTAATACACTTAAGATTTTTTAATAAGTTTATTTATACCCACAAAAAAGATGTTTTGTGTTTGCCCTCAAATGGCAGCTTTAACCTCTTCATTGTAAATTTCTTCCCTCAAAGCTGTTTTTTTTTTTGTTTTGTTTTGTTTTGTTTTGTTTTTAATATTTGGGAAGAAGTAATAGACGGAGCCAGGTCTGGACTGTAGGGAGGGTAGTTTAATGTTTGGAAGCCTGTCATGAGGAGTAGCCAATGCAACATTGCTCTTGTGCAGGGGTGCATTGTCATGCAAAAGGTCTGTTTTCCTCTTCTTTTCTCCTTCACAGGTTCTTTTAACTGTTTTGCAGACTAGAATAGTACTCTCCAATTATTGTTACACCCTTCTCCTTGTAATTGATCAGCAGGATACCCTCCATATCCCCAAAAACAGTAGCCATGATTTTTCCAGCCTATTGAGACACCTTGAACTTCTTAGGAGATGGAGTGCCCTTTTCATTGCCACTGCAGGGACTCCTGCTTTGACTCAGGCACATCATGATGAACCCAAGTTTCATCTCCAGGGACAATCCAGATTAAAACTTCATCTTGTCTCTGCAGAGATCCAAAACCTGTTGTGAACAGTCGATGCGCTTTTGTTTTGGAAGGAGCACGAGCATTGTCGGTACCCGTCTTGCACTGACTTCTGACATCCTTAGATGTTGATGGAGAATATTCAAAATGATTGTGGTGATATTCCAAGCATTTATGCAAGCTACTGTTTACTCAGTCTGGCATCTTCCATGACAGGTTTTCTACTTTTCTGACAATGTCTGAGGAAGTGGCCTCAACAGGGCATCCTGGATGGAGGTCCTCTTCAATAGATTCTCTGAGACCTTGCTTGAAAAGGACATGCCACTTGTAAACCACGGATTTCCCAGGACAACAGTCCCCATAAACCACTAAACTAACATCTCTTCCAAAATGGTTTCAGGTGTCTTCCCTTGCTTTGTGAGGAACTTAATGACAGTGCACAATTCAGTTTTATCCACACTTGGGGTTTTCTTCACATTTGACGTGCTTCTTCGGCAATATCCAAAAGAACATGGATGCAAATAGGCTGAAATTTGGCACATACCCTAGTCACACAGTCAAACTGTGTGCACTAGTACTCCCACTTCTCTGATAACCCCCCAGTTCTGCGAATCTCCTGACCACCCTTGATGAGCATTACTACTGTAGAGATACCACCTTATCTTCTGTCTTCCTGTCCCTGCCATGTTTCTATTACAAGTATTTTGGTTAATGGAGATCCTTGAACTTTCTGGTTTTTAGTAGAATGGCAAGTGCCACCTAGATTTTGATTCTGACTTTGTGATGTATCAGTCACTAAATAACACTGTTACTCAGTGTGCATTTATTGAGGCCAACTGTGTGCCAGATTGTTCTAGACACTGGGGCTGTGGCAGAGAGTGAACCTAACACTCAGGATGTGGATGCGCTATTCCAGAGTTAGCACTCCACGCAGAAGAAAGAGATAACGTAACGTGGACATCATCGAGACACACATCCAGGGAATGCTGTGCAGGGAGTTAAAACAGGAAATGTGTACAGTGCTACTTTACATTCAGTAGGCAGTTTAGCTGGTATCTGAAGGAACCAGCCATGAAGGTCAGAGGAAGGGCACTCATGGTGGGACAGTTTATGCAGATACCCCAAGGCAGCAGTGTACTTGTCATTTTCTAAGAACATAAAGGAGGTAATCGAGACCAGTGTGTAGGGTGACAGGCAGTTTGGGATTTTATTTTCATTGCATTAGGGGGTTTTAAATCGCATAGTTATGAGGTGATCTCTTAAAACATATTCCTCATGTGGAGAACGAATTTGAGGGGCATTGGAGGTGTTAGGGTCCCAGACAGGACATTGTCATGTCAGCTGGACCACTTCGCATGTCACTGATCTAGATGGTTCTTGCAGAGATGGAAGTGGGCAGACAGATTTGGGGATCTGTTTGAGGCAGACTTCAGGATTTGCTGATAGTTTGGGAGGTGAAGGAAGGAGAGGAATCAGTGTGTTTGTAAACTTGGGAAAGTCACTTCCTGTTTCTAGTGACAGGCCTGTCACAAAATCAGAGTTAGAGGTACATCTCTGATTCCCGGGAGGGAGGTGGGGGGGGCAGTTTTGCACTCTCATCCCCTGCTGCCCTGGGGACAGCAGCCTGGGGTGCACAGTCATGAGGCTCCAGGCGGGTGGTGCTGCCTTCCTTTGCTGAGCCATGAGCCGTGAGTTGGAGTTAATTAAGGAAGCTGGAGAGGGCAGCATGCAGCTATAGCAGCCTGTCCGCCATCCCTTCTGTCTGCAGCAGTGAGCGGCCATCCCATCCGTGCTCCTGTTACTGATCTCCTGCTGGGCAGGGCACCTCCCTCCGGGAAGTTATGCCTGGAAATGGGGAAAGCAAGTACGAAGGAGGACAATGAAGTTCATGAAATCGTCTTAGAAAAAGTGCTATACACCTTATTGCTGAATATCACTCGGGTGCCTTCAAAGTACTCCCCTTGGGAAGCTATGCACCGACACTAGCTCCTGGTTCATCCTTCAAAGCAACTTTGGAACTCTTTTTCTGGAATGGCCAACAGAGCTGTCATTGCCACGGTTATGACACCTTAACAAGTTGTTTGTATAGAGCTGCCAGTGTAAGTGCATGGTGGCAAGTTTGCAAAGTTAATTGTCAGGCTTTGGGGACGATGACAGCTCTGATGGCCTTCCAGAGAAAGAGTTCCAAAACTGCCTTGAAGGGTGGACTAGGTGCTGGCTTTGGTGCATAGATTCCCAAGGGGAGTAATTTAAAGGAACTGTAGTGATATTCAGCAGTGAGGTTTGTAGCACTTTTTGTAGGATAAGTTTGCAAAATTAATTGTCTGATCTTGTATACCTTACCTGTAATTAGCTTCAGGAATACTCCTTACAGTGAAAGAGGGGGAAAAAATACAAATTTGCTGAACTGAATTGTTAATTGGTTACAAGATAGTGTTAGGAGGAAGTTGAAAATATTTAACCAGCAGTAAATATTCAAGGCAGTCTTTTTGAAGTGATCATGGCTAGGTGAGTACATACATTAGCTGGCAGTGAAACTTTCAACAGTTCATACACACAGGAGGAGAATTAGAAATGCAGAACTCAGAAATGTGGAACTCAGGAGGATTAGCAAAGCTGCTAATTATACCCAGAAACTTGCTTTCTCCAGGCATTGCCCTTTAAACCTTTGTCAAAGTATTGCTGAGAATGACCAATTGCCAGAAGTTTCTTTTGTTCTGTTGACCTTCATCATTCGGGTGGTTTATATTGAAGACCAGCTTACTTCAATTGATGTCCAGGACCAGCAGGCAGCTAGAAGTTCCCAACAACGAAGTTCTAGCCGGTGACTTCACAATGAAAGTGCTTCAGCCTGAGAGTCCTTCAGCTGGCATATAATGCTTGCAAGAAGAGAATTCTTTTCATTTTTATTCTTCATCACTTAGAAGTTCTCCAGCATTTCCCTCTGCATCCAGACATTGTGAAAGACAGTCAGACAGTGAGCTGTATCCCTGATAATGTGCTGAAACTGACATAATGCATGATTTTCTTCATTTAAAAAATTCCTATCTTTCTTTCCCATTCCTCCTCAACCTCCTCTACATCCTCCTAAATACACAATAAAATATGTTAAAGTGGTATACATTTTACAGGGGAGGCTGTGTTCAGTATCTCCAACTAAAAGAACAAAGCTTTTAAGCCATATAGTTTAGTCACTTGTTAGAATGAGATTTAGCCATAGGCATTTTCCTTTTTCTTTTTGAAGAAAATAGGACTTTTTTTTTCTCTTCAAAGAGCAGTTTCCACTTCTCTCTCTAGCTTTAGTAGCCATTTAGCAGTTCTTCATGCTGAAGGACATGTATAGATCCCAAGGCACGTTATGGTTGGAGAAAAACAGTGCGTTCTTCTGGCCCCCTGGCTTCAAGGCTCCTGGTTCTTATTTAAAGTAGCAGGATAATCAGCTTAATGTGCTGTTTGTTGCTTATGCTTTCCTTGGAAAGAAAAATAGTAGAGCTGGGAGTTAGAAGTATTTGCTCTAATTTCAGCATAGTTACTAACTACCTCTGTGGCCTTGGGCAAGCCATTTACCTTGAGTTTCAGCTGAAATGCAGAGATGTGAAAATTGAAATGGTCAATTTGTTAAGTAGGTTTGCAACCTGATGGAGTGGAAGAACTTACTGAGTTTGGGCTTTTCCAAAGTCTCAGGGGATGCATTTTTTACAGTCAGTCTCCCAGTGTTTGTGCATCACTGAGAATTCCTTCCCTTCAGTTTGAAGACTAGAAATGTAAGGTTCAGAGAAGCTAAATAATTTCCTCAAGGTAACAGAGCTAGCTTGGGATGGAGCTCAGCCTTTAAATGTGAACTGCCAACCTGCAAAACTGATCATTCCCCAACTTATTACTTGCTTATTTAATCAGAGAATGGTGATACCTTTTTTGGTAACAGCAGTGATTTAATACATATATATATTCTCAACAAAATGGATATAGAGGGAATGGATGTAACACATCAAAGGTCATAGGTACCAAGCCCACAGTGAACGTCATACTCACTGGCGACAAGCTGGGAGTTTTTCCTCTAAGATTAGGAACAAGACAAGGATGCTCCCTCTCACCTCCTGTTCATAGTGTACTAGCGAGGTCCTAGCCAGAGAAATTAAGAAAGAAATGGAAAAAATGGCATCCTCAGAAAGGAAAAAGTAAAATTGTCTATTTTCAGATGATGTATCATTATATATTGAAAACATTAAAAATTCCACCAAAAACCTGTTGGAATAAATAAATTAATTTAAGTTGCAAGATATTGAATCACTTTACAAAAACCAGTGGTATTTCTATTCATTAATAATGAAATAGAAATTAAAACAATTTCATTTGCACTTGGATCAAAAAGAATAAACTATTTAGGAACAAATTTAACCAAAGCGGTGGAAGATCAGTATACTGAACAATGTAAGACATCAAAGAAGACACAAATAAATGGGAAAATGTTACCTGGTCATGGTTGGAAGAGCTAATGTCTTATAAATTTCCCACTACCCAAAACAATGTACGGCTTCCATTTAATCCCTATCAAAATTCCAATGGCATTTTTCAGAAAAAAAAACAAAACAAAACAAAACCAAACCAAAAATCAACCTAAAATTTGTATGGAACAACAAAAGACCTCACATACCCAAAACAGTCTTGAAAAAAGAAGGACAGAGCTGGAGGAATTCCACTTCCCAATTTCAAACTACAGTACAAAACCACAGTAATAAAAATGGTGTGGTATTGGCATAAAAGCAGACAGGTCATTGGAACAGAAGAAGGAGACCAGAAATAAGTCCACACATATATGGTCAATAATTTACAACAGAGGAGCCAAGAATATACCTTGATGAAAGGATTGCCTCTTCAGTAAATGGTGTTGGGAAAACTGGACAGCCACATGCAAAAGAATGAAACTGAACCACTACCTTACACAAAAATTAAGTCAAAATGGATTACAGGCTTGAACATAAGATCTGAAAACTTAAAACTCCTAGAAGAAAACAGGTGGTAAGCCTCTTGACTTCTGTTTTGACAATGATATTTTGGATTTAACACCAAAAGCAAAGTCAACCAAAGCAAAAATAAACCAGGGAGAGCACATCAAACTAAAAAACTGCACAGCAAAGGAAATAGTTAAGAAAATGAAAAGATAGCCTGTAGAATGGGAGAAAATATTTGTAAATCCTGTATATGCTAAGGGGTTGCTATCTAAGATACATAAAGAACTCATAAAACTTAATAGCAAAAACCCCTCAAACAATCCAATTAAAAAATAGGGGAACTAAATACATGTTTCCAGGGAAGACATACAAATGGGTAACGTGTATATGAAAAGGTGTTCAGCGTCACTAATTCTCAGGGAAATACAAGTCAAAACCACTATGAGATTTTACCTCATACTTGTTAGAATGGCTTCTCTCAAAAAAACTAGAAATAAATGTTTGTGAGGGTGTGGAGAAAGGGAACCCTTGTGCACTGCTGGTGGGAATATAATGGGAAACAATATAGAGGGTCATCAAAAATTTTTATAGAGTCACCATATGACCTAGGGAAATGAAAATAGGACCTCAAAGAGATAGTTGAACCTCTAGCTATCTCTGGGGATTCAGCTATCTCTTAATTTTCATTGTAGCATTATTCCCATTAGTCAAGACATGGAAACAACCTAAGTGTCCATCATTGGATGAATGAATGGATAAAGAAAACATGGTGTGTGTGTGTGTGTTTACTGTATTCTGCTGTGTATAATGTGCACTTTTTTGCCCATATTTGAGGGAAAAATAAGGATGTGCATTATACATTGTTAGTACTAATTCTATATCTATATAAATGTTGTTAATTCTTTTATTTAGGCTTATGAATTAAAAGTGTAACTCTGCTAATCAATAATGGTATTTGTATGCAAAATAATGCCCTGGAATAAGATAATAGTTTTTTATATAAAAAATATTTTATATATAAAATTTCTTATACCATGTACTGTTTTTGTGTTTTGTAATTATTACATAAAATTTCTTTTACCATGATATGTTAAAAAATAAATGTTAAAGTTCCTTTATAATACACAAAACAAATACATGAATATAAACAAATAAAAATTTGAATTAAAAACAATTAAAATGAAAGATTTTTTTTCTGAAAGTTTGAGCCAGAAATGTGGTTGTGCTTTATACATGGGAGCACATTTACACAGAGCAAAACATTCACACATACGAAGTTGGACAATTAAGTTCGCAAACTCACCCTAGAAAAAATGCTACATACCTCATTGTTGAATATCACTATGGTCACCTTTGAAGTACTCCCCTTGGGAAGTTATGTACCAACGCCAGTGCCTATCCGTCAAAGCAGTTTTGGAACTCTCTTTCTGGAATGGCCATGAGAGCTGTCATCATCCTCAAAATATGACAATTAAGTTTGCCAACTTGCCACTGTGTGCTTATGTTGGCAGCACTGTATAGACAACTTGGTAACTTTGCCAAGGTTGTAACACCTTACTGAGCTTTTTATACAGTGCTGCCAACATAAGCATGCAGTGGGAAGTTTGTGAACTTAATTGTCAGGTTTTGGGTATGATGACAGCTCTGATGGCCATTCCAGAAAAGAGTTCCAAAATTGCTTTGAAAGGTAGACTTGGAGTCTTTGTTGGCATTGGAGTACTTTGAAGGTGACCGTGGTGATATTCAACGTACTCTGAGGTACGTAACACTTTTTCTAGAGTTACTTTGTAAAATTGTCTGACCTTGTATGTATGTATGTATGTATATATACAAGGCTTGTCCAGAAAAAATCCAGCCATAAATGCAGTGTTTTTCATATTGCATGGCTGGATACTTTCTGGACAGCCTGTGTAGCGAGAGGTTGGTAAAGTGGTACAAACATTCATCTTTACATACGAGGATTGAATGTAAAACATGGTGATTGTAGTTAAAATACATATACATGTGTATATTCAAGTGTGTGTGCATGCATACATGCATATACACACAGAGGGTGCCACAAACATGTATACACATTTTAAGAAAGGAAAAAACTATAAAAATTGTAATAATATATACTGGCAACAGAAGATGAATACAAGTCATGTTTGACTTCTGCAATTACAAGAGGTGCTCCAAGTGCATCAGCATCCAGACACTGATTACAGCAAACTATTCCTTGAACAATGTTGATCCAAGTGTCCAATTGTATTGCTGCACATGCCGTTTCAACTTCTTCCTGAAATATCACCAGTGTAGCCAGTTTTCTGTGGTACACCACATCCTTTAAGGTCCCCCATAGGTAGAAGTCAGAGGGTGTTAAGTCAGGAGAATGTGGGGGAAACTCAGACAGTGTTCTCAAATTTCAAATACCATTTCAAAACAGTCTTGTGCTCCTCGAATGACAACTGTGCTTCCTCAATTTTCTTTGTCCTGCCTGTCGCATGGTGATGGTAGCATTTATTTGATAAACACCATCTTTTGAGCGAATGCCATGAACTGTGATTCAAGTCAGCTTTGAAAAGTAATACGTAGATGACATCTCTTAAAATGTATATACCTGTTTTTGGCATCCTTGTATATATACACATTAGCTTTTACATGAGTAAAAATTAGAGAGGTAACTTACTACTTAGTCAGCTGTAAATAAGTTCCTTAATTTCTGTCATTTTAGCTCATTTTCCCCCAACTCAGAAACTGTTATAAGGGTCTCAGGTGTAAGTAGTGAGTATCCCTTAAAATGCTTCATAGAAAAATAAAAGTGTCCATTGTTATATTTTATTGGTATCCCTATGCGGCCATAGTACTTAACCATTTTAGCCACTAAAATTACTTATAATGCCTGTTTTCATCTAAATAATGTAAGTATAACACTGGTTCATGCTTTCCTACTTAAGACTCAGGGGCATGTTGGTTTATTTTCTCCTTATGTTTAACATTTTCCGATGTGTAAAGTGGAAGGGTTTCACTCAATGATACCGAATTACTGTTTGGTTCCTGCCTTCTGGAGAGCATATGTGTCACCTCCTACTTTCTCACTGATACACACTGAGTACAAGGTGCCATGCTATGTGCTAGACACTGAGAAACGAGGTGCTGCCGTGAGGGTGGGATGACAATCACGTGTGTGCAAAGTATCCATGGTGTGCTTGTCTTCTTTCCCCTCATATTTTTGAGAGAAATGTGTGAATCAATAAAGGAAAAGAAAGCAAAATAGAGCCCTTACTTTAACCTTGGGTTAGACTTGTAGAATTGAGGTATTACAGACCATGGGGAGGATTCATGTCCCAAAGCTACTTAGTCTACACTTGGCCTGGTTTGGCCTTAATGGGGTATCCTTCTATCTCAGTACAGGGATTTGGAACTGAATCAGCTCTGTGCTCCAGCCAGTAACACAGACAGAGAAAAGTAAGTCACAGCATATCTAGTTGTATTGACCTTTTAAGCATCTGGAAAGCCTAACCCATAAGAGATGGGGCCCGATCAGTGCCCTAGAATCATCCAATTCAGGTCAATTATATTCTTTTTCCTAGCTAATAACTAGGATAGTGGGCACAACCCCTTTACATAGATCAGAAAACTAACACAGGCATTGAAATTACAAGCCCAGAGTTGCTTTACCAGTAAGGACATTTCAACTTGGGCCTGGATATATACTTATTAATATATACAAGTATAAAGCAAGGTTTCTCCAAATTTCTGTTTTCTCTTTCAACTTCTTCATATACTTATATGTATATAAGAGGTATGTGTATGTTTTAAATCTATATAGTATTAATATTTAAAAATTCATTGTGTCAATGCAAAAGACAATTGTAATTTTTAAATTCTTTAGGTTTTTACACTAAATTATATTTTATAGCTTGTATCTGAGGTTTTGTATTTATTCATGGTGAAACCCCACGAGAAACCCTTGTAAACATCTGGAGATGCAGAGGGGTAGTTAACTTTCAAGATCTTGGAAGTGCACACTTTGATAAATAGGTTCAGTAAAATTCATATTTCTTGACATATTCATTACTCAGCAAATAGTTGCATACATCTTTTTAATTATTCTCCAACTTGCATTGCCTTCAAATCTTAACAGTGAATTAATTCCTTTGATGTTATTATACACGTTTCATTAAAGTTATATGCAACTACACAGAAAAATAATATAAACCTCTCTTTTGATCCTAAAAGTAGGTGAACTGCCTTTCGAGATTCTAGGATTCATTGTCAAATTGTTCTTGGAGCTTTGCAGTCTTCTGTGTTTCTGTTTGCTGGTCTGTTGCTTCAACAAACTATGACTTCTTCATGGCTTTCAAAACCGTACACATGCTTCAAAATTAACATACACAGTCTTTAAATGATTAATGTTAAACTAAGAAAGAACAATTACTTAGTATTTCTGGCCCTAATAACATGTGACTGTCTCATAATTGTCAGTATAGAATCCTATGAAGTCTGTTAAACTCACTGAAGATATTATTTCATTTATGTGTAAGTATTTATTGATATGTGTGAGTATTAAATAGATGCAGGATGTGATGTAATAAATTTACTTAGGTTTTGCCTAGTACTACGGTCATGGCTTGCTTTTTTAGAGCATGAAATTTTTTTTTTTTTTGTCTTTCTGGTGAGAAAAGGTCACATTAAAGTAAATTATCTTTACCAAGATTTTAGTATTGTCGCTTCTTATGGCTTCTTGAGTTAAAACAGCTTTTTAGCTTTCATATCATACTTTTTAATATATGGATGATTTACTGTCATATCCAATGTATTAGTTAATAATAAAAAGTTTTTAAATTTCTAAGTGTAGGTATTTGTAATTTTTTTTATTATGAACAAATACTATGGAAATGCAGAAAAGTATAATCAGTGATCGAAGTGGGATTCCCCAACCTAATGTTACTAATACATTCCTTTGTTTTCCTCCAACTGAAACTTCCAGAAGGGACTTGAAATGAGACTAATAGGGACGTTTTTTCTCCTGAAACCAGTTTGGGCCCCAAATGCAACCTGGTCAGGTTCTTAATTACAAGGTCCCATGGGGCAGGGATTACCTGTGTTTCATTGTCAAGAGGCTGGCGCAGGGAGTTCCCTGATGGTGTAGTGGCTTAAGGCTTCGGCGTTGGCGCTGTCAGCGCTGCGGCCTGGGTTCGATTCCCAGTCAGGGAGCTACCCACATACCAAAAAGCAAAAAAAAATAAGAGGCTGGCGCAGTGTTAGGCACATAGCTGCTGCTTAGTAAGGAATGTCCACTGTGCTTTTGCAGTTTTAAACCACAACCCCCATGTCTGCCACTGATCCAAATAACAGCTAGAAACCCAGAAGGAAGCAGGAATTAGGTTTTTCTCGGCAAAGTG
The DNA here is from genome assembly GCA_004026885.1 of Lyroderma lyra. Classification (NCBI taxonomy): domain Eukaryota; kingdom Metazoa; phylum Chordata; class Mammalia; order Chiroptera; family Megadermatidae; genus Lyroderma; species Lyroderma lyra. The sequence continues at coordinate 33,163 of PVJL010003789.1, forward strand.
ACGTGTGTATGGCCCTCAGAACACTGGCTGTTTCTCCCTTCTCAGAAGCATATGATTATTAAATAAACTTCTGTAATGAGTGGGTGAGATCCTGTATCCTATGCCGATAACCCGAGGCACACTTAATCAGCAGTTCTGAGAGATGAGAGAGGCTCATTTTGAGGAAATGCAAAACAATTGACTACATTTGGTTACTTTGCATTTCAAGTAGGGAGGTGATGAATGCTCACCAGAGCACCCAGAAAGTCCCGTTCTGTTTCTTACAGGCAGTTATTTTTACTGTCAGGCAAGAACATTTCACCTGTATTTCTTTTATAGATTTAAGCTCTTCCGATGTACTTTTTCCTTCCATGGACCTTCTTCCTGTCTCCTTCTTCCAAAAAAGTTGTTGAAACAGGACTATTTTGAGGGAAAGTGAGAAAGAAGAGAAGTCACAGCTTCCGGCTTCTTATTTCAAAACAATAGGGGAAGGTCAAAGTTAGGGTCAGAGCTAATATTGTCAACTTACAAAAGAGGCTACTCATCACATCTCACCTTCTTTGACTGTATCTACAAAGGCTTCTGTATCTAAGGATGATTTCATTGTCAATGTGCAATCAGGCAGGTCAATGTTCATTTTATTTGGGAAGAAAACCATATGAGGCAAATTTCATTATAAAACCTACAAATCAATATACATTTGTGCCAGTGTTCGCTAAATAATGAATGTAAGTCCTTCTTTACCCAGGAATAACATTTTTAAGAATTGCGTTTTTACGAAAAGAAGTGAGAAGCCATATTTAGTTCTTCTTTGGACAATATTTGCAATTAATATTAAACCAGTGATATTAAGAATGACTTTTGCAGTCTGCTGTGTATTAAATGCATGCATTGGTCCGTTACCGTACCTACATGAGTTGAGACTGACTAGGATAAAAATAACATGTAGCCGTATCAACTGGTAAACGTCTGAACAGTGATAATAATTAGCTGGGAGTTGTTTAGTATGTGATGTTTCTGGACATTCTGATGAGAATTTTTATTTGATTTTTGCATTTACTCTCTATAACTGCCCTAGTGTAGGGGCACAGTAGTGTGTGTGGGCTAAATGGTATAAGCAACAACCTCCAGACAATCCATGTTTTCATTTCACCTGACACTTTAGTATAAATATGCCCCTCCAGGTGTGCCCCGCTGATTCTTAGAACTTCTGAATCCTTTTCTGGGTTCTCTGCTCCATCTGATACAAGAGGGAGAAAGAAGATGCGAATGACACGGTTGGTTTTACCTGAGCCAGGCCTGGAAGGGGCAGCCACCCCTTTATTCACATTCTGTGTGCCAGAACTCAGCCGCGTAACTGCTCTTCATTACAAGGGAGCTTGGGAAATGTCATCTGGCCACATGTGCAGAGGGGAAAGGAAGTCAGTTTGGTGAACAGGCAGCCAAACTCTCACACAAGGGGGCCTTGTTCTTGGTTTGCAGATAAGAACCTAGGGTTTCAAGTGTAAATGGTGTCCCATGTCATCTAGGTGGGTATCCATAATACCAGTCTGCCTTCTCCTTCGACCCTGGACCCATCAGGATGTCACCTTACAGTGATTTACCCTGGAAACACGAGGTGTCTTCCAGTGAAAAGACCAGCACGTGGGATGCATGGTGAGATTTTGACATTGCACTCTGTGCAGGGTCCTCCACCTCGTCTTGCTATAGTGCCACTGATGATGCTGAAATCCCGAAACAGAGACAGGAAATACACCATCTGGGGAAATTCTAAGAACCAGCTGGCCATTTCTTTGAAGTCTCTTCCTCTTGGCACAACAGCAGCCTGTTGGAGCCGTTCATTCAGCCTGGGCTCCTGTCAGAGTCCATGGTGGGGACCTCTGTGGGCTGGTGTTGGATATATAATATCTGCGACAGATATAATTTTGTGTAATCCCCTGAGTTTTAGTGTAATTTTATAGTGCAGTGTTATTGTTACTGCAACATAACCTGGCCATTCCTGTCTGATACACACTTTAGCCAAGAATCTCTCCTTTTAGGGTTTGTCTTACAGGACTATTTACAGAGTTGCATAAGTACATCTGTATCCCTGTGTCTGGCTGTCTTAATCAGTGATATTCATGGGAGTCTTATTTTAATAAGTTATGGTTGAAAGTATTATACTGTAACCACACAATAAAACATATGGAACTGATGAAAAGGATATAGTTTAAGCCTATATTTATCTATATTAAAAGCTGTTCAGGATCTATAATTACATGGACGATATATGTTGAAAAGTACATAAAATCATATATATAGGGTGGCCGAAAAGTAGGTATGTAGTATAGTTTATTTCATTTTATTACATTATTACATTTACATTTGTTTAACACCGCTTAATCTTCTAAGTGCTCAAATGTGTATGTGTGCAGCACACTGTGACACAGTACACACCAATTCCTGTCTGTTGTGATGAATTTCATTGATTCAGTGGTATACCACCTCCTTTTGGGCCACCCTGTATATACGCTGTTTCATAATCTCCATAAAAACTTATTCACACTTTTGTAGACAGAGAGCTGGAGGAGGTGATGGCGTTGAGCACTGTCCTCGGTGTAGTCTCCTACCCAAGGAGACTACAAATCATCACATTAACTTCCTTAATGTTCTTCCCACCTCAGTTTTGGGACCTTCTAATCCATTTTCCATGCAACAGTCAGTGTGATCTTTGTATTAGAATTCCTAAGTATATTTTTTCTCATATTAAAAACTGAAGGTTACTCCCAGCCCATGAGAAACTCTATGTCTTATCCTGCGTTTCTACAATAAAAAACACAATTTTTGAGCTTCACTGGAAAGTGCGATCCCACGGAGAAGATGCAGCAAAAGGATGCTATGTGACCAGGTGGCCCCTGCTTTCCAGTCTGCTTAACACTGGGAGCTCCTGTGAAGTTGGACAGTGACCACACAGGTGGGACAAAGTGACAGAGGACCCGGTGTGTGGGAGGTGGAGGGACCTTTGAGGAGGTAGGTACAGGTGATGTGAATGCAGTCGATTATAGTGAGGGCCCTGGCTCTGGGACACTTAAGCCCTCCTGGGCCCATGAACACCTGAGTTCTCCTTCCCTTTCCCACTTCCTCACACAGGCATGCCTCGGGGATACTGTGGGGCCACTTCCAGACCATCGTGAGACAGTGGGCATCACAATGAAGTGAGTCACAAAAATTTTTTAGTTTTCTAGTACATACAAAAGTGACATTTACAGCATACTGTAGTCTGTTAAGTGTGCAATAGTGTTATGTCTAAAAAATGTACGAACTTTAATTTTAAAAAAATCCATCATTGCTAAAAAACACTAACTATTCTCAAGCCTTGCTAATGGAGGGTCTCACCTTTGGTTTTTTAAAAGAGTGATTTGTGTGAAGCATAATAAATCACAATGCAGTGAGGTCTGCCTATTTGTGGCTAAATCTTAGTAATATTTAGGGTCCTGACTTTTTGTCTGCCATGGAACAACTCATTTCTTTCCTACTTGCCCTTCCTTTGTTCCCCTTGCTTGCTTAGCATCCTTTAATTGTCTTTGAATCTGCTGACTTCCTCTACTACATAGAAAGCTCATTGGAAGGACAATTTTCTTATTAACTGTTTTTCCCCCAAAGTAAACATATAATAGAACAGCTAATAGTAATGAACTGGTGAATGATAATGACAACTAATATTTATCTAACAGTTGTCATATTTTAGGCAATGTAACTAATTCTGTGATGATGGGGTTTTCAGAGGATTCTTGGGTAAGAGAGCAACTGTTGTTTGTTTGTTTGTTTTCTGTCAGTTAGAGCAGGGGTCCCCAACCCCCAGTCCACTGACCAGTACCAAAGAGCAGGAACTGAGCTGCACCACAGGACGTGAGGGGTGGCCAAGGGAACGAAGTTCATCTGTATTCACAGCTGCTCCCCATTGTCCCCGCCTCAGCTCTGCCTCCTGTCAGATCAGGGGCAGCATCAGGTTCGCACAGGAGCACGAGCCCTACTGTGAACTGCGAGCCCTACTGTGAACTGTGCATGAGAAGGATCTAGCTTGCAGCTCCTTATGAGAATCTAATGCCTGATGATCTGAAATGGGGCTGAGGCGGTGATGTCAGCTCTGTGGAGTGGCTGCAAATACAGATGAACATTAGCAGGGAGGTTTGACTGCACAGAGACCATAATAAATCAACTACTTGGAGACTCACATCAGAACTGTCAGTGAGTAGCAAAGCGACAGTTAGGCTGCATCTGGTGCTTGAATCATCTCAAAACCATCTGCCCCCCCCGCCCCCCGTTTCCCTGCCTCCCCCATCCATGGAAAAATGGTCTTCCATGAAACTGGTCTCCGGTGTAAAAAAGGTTGGGGACCACTGGGTTAGAGCATATTACTTTCTTATGTGCATGTGTAATTTTCTTCCAGTCTGTGCTCCATATTTTTATCTTTTCCTTAATGTCATACACATAGAAAAACTATGTATGTTTTCCTAGATGGATTGCAGTCAACTCATTTTTAAGTCCTTCATTAAAGGCATTCCAAAACATCTGATAAAAGATTATCACATTAGGGCTATTCAAAACCTGTTTCATAACACAAGTTTGTATGTGACAACGACCACTCATGAGGAGTTTAAAAAAGAACAGCTCAGCTAATTCTTCAAGTGAATTTAAAAGTTCTTCCCCATCCCCTGTTGGTTGTTAGTTAAAATAGATTGAGACAAATCTGAAATATTGTAATTTATAAGAGAAAGGTGTATTTGGCCATTCAAATGACTAAATTTCTTATGTGCAAGGGGGATCCCAAAAAACCAAACTTGTCTTCTGGAGGGCAGGCCCCCTGTAGTACAGGCTTACCCTGCTAGGTTAGTGTTCTCGAAACCTCTCTGCATCTGTGTATCAGCTGGCATTGCTGTAAGAGGCTGCATTTGGCCTCGGTAAATTTTTTTTGGAGACTCTTACAACGTGTTTGCCCATTTCATGATGGGTGATTGACAGAAACAACATGCAGCATGTCGACGTACCTGCTCACACTGTGTTGAGTATTCAGCAGTTTTTAACCAAAAACAGTATGACCCCCATGCCCCACCTTCCCTCTCCCCCGCTGCCCTCCGTCTTGCCACCAAGTAACCTTTTTTTGTTTCCCTGGATGAAAAAAGTCCTCAAAGGGAAAGATTTTGCCCATGTGGAAGAGGCGAAACAAACAAAAAAGGCAGAAGCAGTAAAAGGCATCAAAATTGACAAGTTCAAAAACTGTTTTGAGCAGTGGAAAAAGCATCTCAATAGGTGTATTACATTCAACAGAGAGTCCTTTGCAAGTGACTGAAGTTTTAATGTGTAAGAATACACGATTTAAAAAAAATAAATCCGTTTTTTGGGAATCCTCTTATAAGTGTCCCCTGACTTTCAGATACTTTAAGGCTAATTTCAGTCAGTAAGTCTGATTCCCACTTGCTCCCCATCACACCCCATCATTTCTGAAAGTGATGCCAGTACTGGCAAGGTTCCTAGGTTTGAAATTGAAAAGTGCATTATTTCACACCAGGAACAAAGTCTGTATGAATAGTGTAAGACCTTTGCTGATCTCCAAGATTCATAAACATCCCCAGTGATCACACTTTCAGAACCTTTCTGCTCAACCCAAATCCCTCCATCTGAGTGAGATGCAGGAACCACACAGTGTTTGAATAGCATCTGAGCCATGGCTCCCACCTCCGATCAATTAAGTCAGAATCCCTGGGGGAGTGGCTCTGTCACTACTGTTTATTTTAAGTTCCCAGTCAATTCTAATGCCCAAAGGCTGAAAGGCACTGCTTTAAACTAAATTAAATTAGTAGAATATAGAGGGTGGGGCACTTCAAGGGCGTTCAAGAAGAGCTTCCCTACGAGGAAAGGATGTATTTAAAGCATCAGAATACTTATAATGAGATATTTCTGTGATGTAAAAATGCCAACTGAAATGATTAATGTGGAGAAATTTTTAAAAAATGACATTAAACAGACTTTGTTTAAAGCTGGTCTTAGGCTATCCACACGTTTTCCCAGAGGGTACTCCGCTGACTGAAGAAGCGCTCCTGTTAATCGAATGACTGACATTTGGAAGAATGTGATTGAATCTAAATGAATTTTGGCACCAATTCCAATGTGGGGGGTGGGGTTCCCCACACCAGCGAGCCATTCTCTGGACACCAGCTGGGTGTCCTACCATTCCCCTCAATGCTGACACTATGCAGAGACACATCAGGCCGGGAAGGTTAAGGCGCCAGTCCTATGAGACTGCCTGCCCCCCTGACCTGCAGATGCCCAGGTGACACCTGTGCTCCGGACTCATGCTACAGAACAGACGTTCTTACACCTTCCTCCTTCCCAGGGTTCACGTAGCTTGCTAGAACACTCCATAGAACTTAGAAGCATCTTACTTACTGGAGAATGACTAGGGAACAGCAAAACAGAAGAGACCCCCTGGCAAGGCATGGAAGAAGGTGTGGAGCAGCCTGGCTCTCTAGGAGTGTGACTATCCCAGCTCTTCCACGCTCACTAACCTGAAAGTTCTAGAACCCTGTCCTTTCACGTTTTATGCAGGCTCCATTGCATCATCAGCACTGATTAAATCATGGACATCCTCGACTGATTCACCCTCCAGGTCTCCCAACCATCTAATCACATGTTCTTAAGTGGGGTCTAAAAGTCACATCATTAACTTCACAAGGGACACCTTATTCACTCACGCCACTTAGGAAGTTCCAAGGGTTTTGGGAGCTGTGAGCGAGGAGTCATAGATGAATACCAAGTATACAAGGGGACCCCCAAAATCCTGGGACTTATTTATAAAAAACTGTATTTATTCGAACACCTTTAAATTTTTGTCACCTTCAGAGGGCTCTCCATTGGATGCAATACACTCACCAAGATGCTTTATCTACTGCTCAAAGCCGTTTTTGAATTCATCGATTCTGATGCCTTTTAGAGCTTCTGCTGTTTTTTGTTACACCTCTTCCACATCAGCAACATGTTTCCCTTTGAGGACTTTTTTCATCCATGGAAACAAACAAACAAAAAGTCACTCAGGGTGAGATCAGGTGAATAGGGAGGGTTGGGCATGAGGGTCATGTGGTTGTTTTTGGTCAAAAACTGCTGAACACTCGGTACGGTGTGGACAGGTGTGTTGTCATGGTGCACATTGTTTGTATAAATCACCCATCATGAAATGGGCAAACACATTGAAAGAGTCTCCAAAATATCATTCACTGAAGCCAAATGCAGCCTCTCAAAACCATGTCAGCTGGTACATGATGCAGATGAGTTGCTAGAATGCTCACCTGGGTTGTGAGGAGGTCTGTATTGCAAGGGGCCTGCCCTCCAGAAGATCATTCTGGGTTTGTTGAGTCTCCCTTGTAGAGTATTGGAGTTGAGAGTTTTAGTTTTGTTTAGTCAAACTCACTCATTCCATGGATGAGGAAACCAAGGCCTCGAGGGATGTGACATGTAATCCATCTCTACATAGTGCCAGGTGAGGGGCCAGGGAATAGGAACCGAGGCGCCTAGCATGGAGGCCCATGGACTTTTTGTGTCACCTCTTGCTTCCCAGGAGCCTTGGAAAATACCACACGACTTCAGACTTCACTTGTTGCTTGGGAATTGGGTCCGAGGAATTTCACCATTTGTTGCTTAGGTCCCAGGCCTCAGTTCTCATTGCTAGCCCATAATTACTTTACCGTGAGCAATGTGCTTTACTTTCTAGAAAACAACAAAAATAAGTCGGGCTGGCGTGAGGTCTGCACCTGCATCCTCACAGCACCTCTCCACCAAAAAGTAACAATGAACATTTAGGCAGAAAGTCACGTTGCCAAGACCTGGAGTTTGGCTGATGGTATGTGTGCCCTGTGAGCTGTTCTGTTGCTAGCAGATCCCATGTGCTCCAGGCTCCCCTCAGTCACCAAAAGTCTACTTTCCCCCTGAAAGGCAGGTTTTGTTTTTGTGCAGTTAGGTGGCACATGAGTGAAATGAGATGGTGCCTTTCTCATAGGAAAGGGTCCCCTGGGAGCAGAAAGTACAGTAAATCCACTGAGGGCATGTTCTTCTTATTGTTCTTTTATGTTGTACACAGCCCAGATTACAGAGGTTGGGATGAGGTTAGCGACAAACTACATCAATGGGCTGAAAACAAAATTTATTTTTGGTGGAGTGGGCTCATGGCATGCCGCAGCCCTTAATGATGTTCAGAGATGAGGACAGAAAATGCTGTTAGACTTACTTCATACTAGGGTTCATGGCATCCTGTCATCACATGTAGTAGCATGTTTGTTTCACTCTGAAATCATAGTTTTCAAATTTTCACTCTTTAAACCTGTGTTTAACCTCAGTGGTCGCCATGTGTGGGATGTAGGATGGAAGTTTTAAATGTGTATGCCCTCAGGGTTGGTTCCTAGAGATGAGGAGGGTCATGTGTCTACAGGGTAGAAGTTGAGCTGGGAGTCGCTTCAGGGTGTGAACCCTTCGGGGGAGGTCTGCAGACTTCTGTGTCCTCCAGGGGCCCATGCTTCAGACTGGTTCCTGGTTGGAAACCTGATCAGATCATTGTGAGTCCTCATGGCCGTCAACTGTGGTGAAACCATCGGTCACAATTATGTTTGGTTAATACTGAGCTTTTATGAAGGTCACCATTTTCCTTGAAAGGGATCACAAGACCCCTCCCCTTCTTTCTTATTTCGTTCTGCAATTAGCAATGGCAGTAACACAGACTCTGAGACGAAAGGAGAGGGAAATTATCCACAACTGGGTTTTGACATGAGGAGTTGACATTATAATAGAAATCTTTGTAAAGTGAAATTGGATAACATAAAAAGTTTTCACAAAGTAAGAAAAAAAAAACCATGGAGCCCATGAAAAGGGCCCTCTGAAATTCATCACAGCGATCAGGTAAAAACGATTAAGCCTCCGGGCAGGGTGAAGTTTCTACCTGAGGGAGGGGCGTATGCTGTGCTCAGCTGGGGACACAATATGCGACAATAAATCTGAGTGCACATATGCTTCAGAACTGTTACATGTCATTTGAGGTCTTATGTGATATCAATTTAAAGTATTGGTAGGTTAGTGGCAAAGAAAACACTTTTTTAACATTTTAATTTTAAAAAAGTTAGTTACAATGGTGTTAGAAATAGGTAAACCACTGCAGAAGATAGTATTAATCCATATGCATGTATTCTTAACTTCCTTTGGGAAAAAAAATGGGTATTTTGCTGTGTTTACTTCAGATTCATTTTACTTACAGAAATGATCAAGCTGGTGAAATTACAGATACCAAGGAAGCCCTTGACCTCATCTTCCTGTGACCTCTTCAGGGTTAAATGTCCTGAAGTGTGCCTCTCACCTCTTGTGTGTTCACATTTTCATGTGAATTAATTCATCCAAAAATTACATAGTATTGTTTTGTGTTAACATTTACATAAGTAACACAGTACAGTACAGATCCTTGGGGTCTTTGCCTTCTTTCTCTTTATATTTGCTGTTATCCACATGGATACTCGTTCATGTAACTTAAATGCGGTTTGATAGTCTGTTGTCTGCGTGAACCATGGTATCTATTTGTTCACACATGGCCAGGCATCTTAGTTTCAGAAGTTTCAATTTAAACCAGTTGTGGCAATGGATGTCTTGGGAACATATGTCTGGGGCATGTTTCCACAGGTATGGGACCACTGGGTTATAGCGGGTGTGCGTGTCAGCTTTACTTGATGCTCTCTGAGTGGTTGTTAAGCTTGTGTCCCCTCCAGCAGGGTTTGAGTTCCCCTGTTTTGTTGCTGTTGGGGTTCTGCCCAGGCTGATTGCAGCCCACCTCATGCCACAACTGTGACCTTGGGCATTCTTCAGGGTCCCCCTCGCCTGCTTCCTGATCCTCTCCCTTGGCTTTGTGGGACCTACAGCCCACTGCTCTGTAGCTCCCAGGTGGGTTGTTCCTGCTGCTGGGTGGGTCTCACCTTGGTGACCTGGTTTACATATGTAGATTTTCCTTTTACAGTAGAGGCCATGGACCCACAGCCTGAAAAGCAGACCCACCTGCTCTGTCTCAGAGCCTGTCTCTCTGTCTCTGTCGGAATGGGTCGAGACTTTCTCTGACTTCTTACAGTTCCTCCTCCAAGGATTGAAGGTTGGCCTCTGAAACTGAATCTGCTCCTTGGGACTTGGATGCTCCTGGGTTTCGTGTGACAGGAGCCTGCGTCCCCACACTTCTTCAGTCCTCTCCTGCCTTTTGTTGGACTTTCTTCTGTCTAAAATACAGAAGGCTGCTCCTGTGTGCTATGGAATTCATGGGTAGTGTATTTTCAGCTCTTATCTCCTTCCTGGCCTTGACAGCAGTGGTAGTCCCATGGACACTGCCATTTATACCATTGAAGAAAAAAGATGGATTGCTGTCACCTCCGGAAGTAACTAGACCTGTCTGATCTAATTTTGTAAACCCTACCAATTTCTTAACTCCTCTTCCTCAAGTAAACTTTGAAGGTCATGATCACTTACAGGGCCACCCGATCTTCACTTACGTAAACATCTTTTCCACAGAGGTGACAGATATCTACATTCTGAGGAGCAATCAGCATGTGACTGCCTTGGCTCAGCTGTCTGTGATGGATCAAAACCAGAGGCCATTCAATGGAAGAGCAACCCTTAACCTGGGACTCTTTTCTTGATTTAACAAGTGATACATTTTCATGTTAGAAAACGTGGAAAATACAGCAGTGCACAAAGAAAAACAGATTATCATGGAACTATTAACTTCTAAACTTTTCCTACCAATCCCAGTGTAAAGGTGCACGTGTACACACAAGAAGAAACCCCAAAAACCAATTTATTTGTAAAAAATTGTGTACTTATTCTTACATGTTTAAACTTTAGTCACCTTCAACGTACTCTCTGTTTGATGCAATACACCTATGGAGACACTTTTTCCACTGCTCAAAACAGTTTTGAACTCATTGATTTTGATGCCCTTTAGTGCTTCTGCTGTTTTTTGTTTCATCTCTTCCACATCGGCAAAAACATTTACTTTTGAGGAGTTTTTTCATCTGGGAAAACAAAAAAATGGTCATTGGTGAATAGATTGGTTGAATAGGGAGGGTGGGGCATGGGGTTCATGCTGCTTTTTGTCAAAAACTGCTGAATACTCAGTGCACTGTGGGCAGGTGCATTGTTATGCTGCATGTTGTTTGTGTCAGTCATCCATCATGAAATGAGCAAGTGCATTGAAACAGTCTCCAAAAAAAAATTGCTAAAGTTGAATGCAGCCTCATACAATACCATCTGGTACACAGATGCATATGGGTTTCTAGAACACTCAAGTAGCAGGGGAAGCCTTTGCTACAAGGGGCCTGCCTCCAGAAGATCATTCCATGGTTTGTTTGTTTGTTTGTTTGTTTGTTTTGGCAGGGCTGGGTCAGGGGTGGTTTCCATCCTCTTTAAAGAAGTTGGCATGTGCCAGAGTTAGAAAGTGACAGCATCAGCTTAGTCCCAGTTTTCTCTTGTTGGGGTCTAGGGGGGATGAGAATCTAAGAATGAAAACGTATACCGCAATTTCATGATATAACCAGTTATGCTAAATTGAAAGTTCCTAATAAAGTTTAATTTAGAATCAAATGGTATGGTATGTTTATGTTTTTTTGTTTGTTTTGTTTTGTTTTTAAATCGGGAATACTTCTTCGAGAAAACACTACATGGCGGATGACTCCGGTGCTGTGAGAGGCCCCAGAGGCCCTGGGGGCCCTGGAATGGGAGGCCATGGTGTCTTGGTGGAGGATATGCCAGCAGCGTCTGGGGCCAGGGCCATGGAGCTCACAGAAGCAAGGTGGAGGACAAGGAGTTGGGTCCCCATCACCAAGCTGAGTCGCCTGGTCAAGGACATGAAGATCAAGTCCTTGAAAGAGATCTCTCTCTTCTCCTGCCCATCAAGGAATCTGAGATCATTGATTTTTTCCTGGTGTCCCTCAAGGTCAAGGTTTTGAAGAGTATGCCCGTGCAAAAGCAGACCCATGCTGGCCAGAGGACCCGGTTCAAGGTGTTTGTTGCCATTGGGGACCACCATGGATGTGCGGATTTGGGTGTTAAGTGCTCCAGGGCGGTAGCCACTGCCATTCACAGGGCCATCATCTTGGCCAAGCTCTCCATCATCCCTGTGCAGCAAAGCCATTGGGGGAACAAGATCAGCAAGCCCTACCCAGTCCCTTCCAGGTGACCAGCTCCTATGGCTCTATGCTAGTGTGCCTCATCCCCACCCCCAGAGCCACTGGCATTGTCTCAGCCCCTGTGCTCAAGACACTGCTGCTGATTGCTGGTATGGATGACTGCCAGACCTCAGTCAGGGGCTGCACTGCCAAGGCCACCTTTGATGCCACCTCTAAGTCCTACAGCTATCTCAACTCTGACCTCTGGAAGGAGACTGTTCCCCAAGTCTCCCTATCAGGAAGTCACTGACCATCTTGCAAAGGTCCACCCCAGAGTTTTTGTGCAGAGGACCCAGGCTCCTGCTGTGGCCACCACACAATTTTATACAGGAAAAATAAAGTGAATCAAGCCCATTAAAAGAATTGGGAATATGTATATTGTGTTATATTACTTCCTTTTAAAACGTAAATCTAATACCTGTTTTTTTGACCCATTTCCCAGCCTAGATATATAGACATTCACTAATTTGTAAATTGGCGTCGATATTTGGTGCCATATAACTGAAAAAATGCCATATCTCCAACTCTTTACCTTCTGTATAAATCTGACACATGTGTTTATAGTGTCAAAGCCAAAGGGATGCTTCCCTCTGATATGCAGGCAAAGTAAATGCTCACATGCCACAGGGAGGGAACATTCCAATCTACCACACTTCTCCCCCAAATTCTCCTCCCATTGGAATGAGGTCCTCCCTTTGCTCATGCCGGGAGTGGCTTATCAGATCGTCCTGTCATAGTTTCAGTGGTGCTCATCAGTTAGGACCGAAGTGGGTCATCCTGTGTTCTATATTGAGGGATTGTAGGAGGCTTCGCTATGACACGTGGGCTGTGGGAGCATCTGTCAGAGTGAATGCTAGAGCTGAAGGTGTTAACTGTAGAAAGGAGCGATAAGGCTACGGGCTCAGCGTTCCCCTGGGCTTACATGGGTCTTGCACACACTGGAGAGCTAATTCTCAGCTCATTTCGATGAGGCGGGTTTATCTTTCATCAATGCCTGATGCTTAGGGGTGGGGACTTAGGGCTGTGCTCATCTTTATGTGTGTATGTCTAGCTTGCTGTGAACAGTACCTGAAAGAAGGGAGTTGCTGATTTATATTTTAACCAGGTCCTATTTTGGGGCAGTCTATCTTGGCTATAGCTTAATACCTTTTGTAGGGCTCCAAAAGAGTGTGTGTGTGTGTGTGTGTGTGTGTGTGTGTGTGTGTGTGTGTTTGTACAAATATACATACATTATTGAATTTTTGTATCCGAATGACACAGAAAATTTCTAGAAATGTACATGAACAGGTCAGACATTCTCTTAGTGAATTAAACTTGATGACCTTTATTAAAATTTTTTTTCTTCTTGTATACCTTTATCGACTGTTACTAGAAAATGTGACTTGGCTTGGCTTTGTCAAAGTCTTCACTTGGGACTATGTCAGTTCTTGCAGGCCATTATGTCCTTTTCCTGTTTATTATTTAGAGTCCCTGTTCACCTTTTGAAATGTCAGTTATACCATTTGTCCTAGAGTTTTCAAGTTCTCTCCCTGTATTTTTTAAAGCACGCTTTCTTGGAATATTCTTTAATGTTGGCCCATGTCAATAATAAAAGATAATAAAAAGATGGCTTTGTTTTTGTTTTAATTACAGCAAAGTAATTTATAACAGCTTTGTATATATGTTTAGAATTAACAATCATTATTCACAATTCAGGCTAATTTAAGCATGAATTTTTTTTTAAGGTTGTTTTGAGCTGGATCTTAAGCTATCAAATATTCCCCAATACAAATTTGACATTTTTTTTGGAAATACAGACCTTAACATTTTAATGGAATTTGCTTTGCCCAGTGCATACATGCTTCTGTCTATTTCCCTGAAATAACTTCTCACATCTCATTGGTTTCACATTGTCCTGTCACTTCCTTCCCACCTACCCGGAGAATATTGCTTTCACCGTATTCAGGACACACGTGAGTTGATCACATGTTTCTGCTTTTACCTTTGGACAGATAGTGCTACTCATGGCTTTGACAGATAGTGCTACTCATGGCTTTTTTTGTGCTGTCGCTCACGTTTCCTTCATTGGCTGTACTGTCGTCTCTGATCAGGCAGCCATAACAAGATGCCATCGGCTGAGTGCTTATACAGCACACGTTTACTTTGCACAGTTCTGGGGGCTGTGAAATTCAAGCTTAAGGTGCCAGGAGGTTGGGTTCCTGGCGAGGACCCTGTTCTTGGCTTATACTTGCAGACGGCCACCTTCTCCTTGTGTCCTCACATGTCCGAGACAAAGCTCTAGTCTCTCCTTATTTTCTTACAAGGACACCAATCTCTTCATGGGTGCCTGATCCACATGACTTAATTTAAACATAATTCTTTTCCAAAGGCCATACCATTAGCGGTTAGGGCACCACCAGGTGAAATTGGGGGGAGGTAGACATTCAATCTGTAAAAGCTATGTTTCTGTCTTGTCACAGTCCTTCATACCTTGTTGGGTTACCTAGCTCTTCCCATTTGAAATTACTGTGACTGCCAGTGGCCATGTGCTGTGTGTTCTGTGTAGGTGACAATGCTTGTTGTACCAGTGTCCTCATAACTGCTAGAGGGAAAGTCATTTTTGTGACCGGCAAGCATCTTCCTTGTCTGTAATATGCATTCAGGAATATTGACTACATCTAATTAGGAAGTTTCTTAGCCAAGTCATTGATCCTTTTAAATTGACTGGCCTTCAGATATTTGTATCTGCCAATAACAAGTGTTGGAGAAGAAGTAGAAAAATCAAAGCCCTTGTGCACTGCTGGTGGGATTGTAAAATAATGCAGCCTTGTATGGAAAACAGCTTGGCATTCCCTCAAAATGCTAAACATAGGGTTACCATTTGACCCAGCCATTCCACCTGTAGGTGTCTACCCACGAGAAATTAAAACGTGCCAGAACCTGGGCGCAAATGTTCACAGGGGCATCATTAGTAAGAATCGAAAACTGGAGTCAACCCAAATGTCTGTCAACTGATGAGTAGATGAACACATGGTGTATCTGTGCAGTGGAACGTTATTTCACAAGCAAAGGAAAGGAAGTACTGGTACACTCCACAGCACGGATGAGCCTTGAGAGCACTGTGCTAAGTAAAAGAAACCAATTGCAAAAGCCTGTAGTTGATGGCCAGATAGCAGGGACCTGCTCATCCTTGAGCTACGCCCCATACCAGTAAGCAACAGGGAGAGGACAGAACCCTAATCGCAGGAGAGAGAAGGGGGCCCAGGGAGAACATCCCTAAGGTCACGCCTGCCCATTAGTTAAAAGAGCTGTCCTTGTAGTTAACTTTTCCTCATTATAATAGTAAAATACACACTCCTAGGTGCAGATTTAAGGTGCTGACAAGACACACAAGCAGGAAATGGCATGAACGCACACTGCCCAGGCACAGGAAAGGACCCACCTCAGCATCCTTTAGCGGGGGAGGAAAGAAGGAGGGATGGCCCCCACTCCCAAGAGCCTGTAAAACTGCTCTGGGAGCCACATCCTCCTCCTGAGTTCCTGTGATGCATCCAGCTTCTGCTTTGATAGACCTCTTTGCAATCCGTTTGGAGCACTGTCTTGATTTCTATTATGAAAGGGGCAAGGACCCCGTACTACACGTATGATTCTATAATATTTACATGAAATTCCCAGAAATGGCCAATTCATGAAGACAGAAAGTAGACTAGTGGTTGCTGGGGGTTTTGACGTGCATGGTGGGGATAGTGGGTGGTTTGGAATGGAAATGTAGGAGCAAATTTGCAGAGTTTTCTTGGGGGTAGTGGGTAGAAAAGTGTTCTGAGAATAGGTGGTGGCTATAGTTATATAGTCTTTGAAATTTGTTCATGTTAAAAACCACGGACTTGTCTGTTTTAACAGAGTGATTTCATGTTGTATCTCAATGAAGGAGAAAACTTCTCCCCTCCCCCCTGTCCGGGCCAGAGTCAGGCCAGCTGCTGCTGGCCTTAAACCAATGTGCTTCCTGCACAGTAGACTGAGGGGTGTGGGATTCTTCAGACAGATTTTTTGTTCTGTCATCTTCTGACAAAAGCTGGGGTGACCCCTGCCATGCTGGTCCACGCTGTTTATTCCAATCCTGAATCCCTGGAAGCTGTCTATGGGCTCCAATCCATAAAGGATGTGACAGAAGACCGTGAGGACCGAGGCACAGTGTGACGGGCCACCCTGCCTAAGGTCCAATACACACGCTTATACCTCTTATGCCCCATCTCTCATTCCCTGGATGCAAAGTTTGCCGCCCCCACCCCCTACTGCCTCCTGACCCATGCTGCAAAACCTGGGTGCCAGGGCATGAATATACCTTTTGGTGTTCTGGGTGGGTGACTCTTCCATTCATTTTTCACTGTACCTGCCTGTGGTAGGGACTGGTGTAGTGACACACCTCGGGCTGACTCTTCCCCTTTGCATGCCTCCAGACCGTCCTTCTGACCACCCTCCCTTACCCTAAACCACATACATTTGAGCCCTGACTCTGCTTTCTGGAGTTGTCGTACTTAGACATATTGTTAACTGTTAGGATTCAAGGTGATTTCCTTCTTGCGTTCTGGGCCTTGATTGTTTCATCTACTTGGAATAGGAACAGTCATTCTCTCCTGTGCAGGAGACTTAACACAGCAGGCCTGGGACTGCCATCCTGAGAAGCGACCTCAGCCTTTGGCTGTCCTCTGAGACCCTAGCTGGCATTCTATAAATGTTTTTTCTCATTGAGAAGACTTGCTCACCATGCTAGCCTATGTATACAATTGATGTGGTTGAGGCTGAACACCTGCTTTCTTTCTTTTTTCTTTTCTGGGAATCTGGAATTTTCGTAATTCTAGACTAGCGGTTCTCAACCTGTGGGTTGCGACCCCTTTGGTGGGGTCGAATGACCCTTTCACAGGGGTCGCCTAAGACCATCAGAAAACACATATCAGATATTTACATTATGATTCATAACAGCAAAATTACAGTTATGAAGTAGCAACAAAAATAATTTTATGGGGGTCACCACAACATGGGCAACTGTATTAAAGGGTCACAGCATTAGGAAGGTTGAGAACCACTGTTCTAGACAGAAGATACCTATGTGACCAGCTCTCCTACAGACAGACAAATGCTGGGCTTCCCTCATCAGAGCTGCTCACTTGTTTCGGTGCCTTTTCGTCCCCAGTTGAAGAGGATGCTCTGTGTGAGCATTGCATGGGAGGGAGGGAATGTGAGGCGGCTTGTGATCAATCCCTCAGACCCTGCCTGCCTTTTCTCCCTCATCCTGCTGGGTATCCCTGCTATCCACTGTTATGGATCTGAGCCTAAAGTAAAACCTAGGTGCTGAGTCCTGCAGGTCTTCTTAGCAAGTCTGTGAATCTAGGGGCTGTCGTAGGGATCCCCAGCATACTTGCTGTGGTTATTGTGAAGATGAAGTCACATAAGGAATAGAAAAAGATTTTAGCACATGCTTTTTACATCACAAGTGTGTCATAAATCTTAAGACTTACTCAAGGGCTTCCTGTCAGCTCAATATGGGATAGCAATTTCTTTGAGGATCCCCAGATAATCTGATTGACTAAATCTGAGGATCATATTGAGTCTTAAGGGATCAGAAGGGGTCGCTGGTCATCAGCTGTGCTGAGGTAGAAATCTAGTGTGCTGATGCTCAATGCAATTGTTTAAAACCCAGGCCCATCTCCTCCAGGTTCTGCAGAAGGCCAGCTAATGACTTTCCTACTGTTGTCAACAAAAACTTCCTCCCCAAATGCTTGGTTTGGAGTTGTTGGCCCGACCTGTTCTTCACCTCTGAGCCAACAGCGTTCCCCGTTTGTGGTGACCTCTCTCTCCCGTCAGCATGCTTACATCTGACCACTGACAGCTGAAGCTGTCATCCCTTCCGTGGGAAGTTACTTGAATACTGGAGTGCTGTGGGTCTGTCCTCTTAGGGAACTAATGCTGCTAAATCATGGATGTGAGCATGGAGGTCTGGCCTCTAACTGTAGGCCTCGAGCAGGTTATCTAGGTTGCCTGAGGTTCCATTAGGTGACCTAGAATACCAAGATAATAGTTTATTGACTGAGAATTCCTTGCTGGGCTTGGGTGGATGGAGGTACAAAATGAGTCCATGTACTGACGAACACCCCGTAGGGACACTAACGCACTATACCCATGTTTGCCTTTTTAGTGTTTTCTTGCTATATAGTTTTAATGTTACTGTTATCTTTCACTTTTTTTATGTTGTTCTATTAATACTTTGTTTCTCCACATTGATTGTAAGCTTCTTGAAGGTTTGGGCTGCCTCTTCTCCGTCTTAACATTCTCTGAGGAAGTTAGCAACATGGTGTGATGAAAGGATGGGGGGCTCAGTTAAGCATCTTGTTGAGTTCATTGAAGAGGAGCTGGGAGCTTGGAGACAGTAGGTTGCGAGGACATTCTGGAGAGAAGAAAGCACAGTCTTGGAGTAACCACTCCATGTGCAGAGTGGGAGCTAATGAAGTGGTACATTTTTGGGGTTATTATGAGGGCGTCAGATCTGCTGGTTAAAAATGCCTTCATTATTAGCTGCTTTAGAAATACGGGCCCTGTTGCCCTATAATTTGGTTTTGTTAATTATGTCAGATGGTGGTGGCATTGGAGGAAAACAAGCTTTAGATTTCCATTTCACCTTAATCACCAGGGAACATTTATCATGCCCAGGGCTGCTGAGTTCTTTGGATCATTTTTGTGAAGAAATAAGGAAGTAGAGTATTATTCAATAATACGTGATTATTTTAGCCATTGCTTTATTTAACAAACATTTACATAATTCTTACTTTGTGTCAGACAATACTAGAAAAACTTTACACATAGTAACTGTTTTAATTCTCCTGACACTTTGGGATAGCTGTGATGATTACTTCCATATTGCAGATAAAGAAACTCAGGCATAGAATGTTGAGTTACTTATCTAAGATCACACAGGTAGGTAAATGGCTGAGCTTGTCTGGCTCTGTAGTATGTACTCTTAAACCTTTTGTGCTGCCTTCCATTATTATCTGTGTACCTAACTACCCGTAGACATACTCATTCATGGTGGTGTTGACATTGTTTTAATTGTTAGGGGGCCAACGTGATGTCATGACCCAAAAACGAACTAACTAATACCTGTTTTGTGGATTTGCAAACTTCTGTGACTTATTTACTTGTTTATCTTTACTCCCCTATACTTTCACTTTTCATTGTAATTAGGCTTTAGAAGGTATTATAATTAAGCTGGTAGATGATAAAATATGGATAGATTAGAAATGCTCTGTTAAGAATCTTTCTAACCTCTTTAAGTTAATGTAATGAGAGCAATTCACGTGCCCTAATGTGATCTCAACAGTGTGTCCTTTGGAGCCTTTGTCAGTTAGCTTGGTAGTCTCAGCCTCACTGATCTGACAGTCATTGTCTTTGTCTGTTTTGCATATAATCCAGCATTAAAAGCCTAAGATATAAAAGGATGAAAACGCTCTGTCCCATTTTACTTACTCAGCTAAATTGTTGTACCTTGACCTTAGACCAAATCCAATTCAGCTTGCCTGGTCTGTTGCATTTCTACCCATTTCAACCCCGCAGACAGATTTAGTGGATTGGGCCTCTGAGTAATAAGAACACGGAGGGGGTGGCCAGCATAATGGAGGTTTTATTTGTCATCTGGCTCCATTCTAAATAACGTTATGTAACTGGAGGAATACGATGTTTGCACTTCTTCCTGGCAGGTGTCTCTTAAGGCAGAGGTAGGCAGGAGATGGAATTGTAAATGATGACCTATTTATCGAAATTGTTTTTGCACCTTGTATTGTTGGACTCATCTGTTTGTTTCATAGACCACAGTTAATTTAGTAAGGCAAATCAACAGTGTGTTTAACAAGCATGCTAAATAAATTTGTTTGCAATGCCGTGAAGTACCATAGTTGAACTTTTACAGACATAAAATACTACTAAAAGATTCGCAAAATGGAAGGTGATTAAATAGTGAAAACAGAGTATTTCCTTTTTCCAAAAATGTTCAACAGAATGTTAAGTTAAATGGAAATGACATTTTGTATGTATATAAAGCACGTTCAATTTGTTACAAGTGGTTTTCATTCAAAAACAAATTGACCACTTAATTATATATCAACTGACATAAATTTGGATCCAACTCCCCTACTCAAGGCATTGATAATCTATGGCCCATTAGTCAAATCTGGTTCTCTACTTCTTTGTGTTACCCACAAACTAAGAATAGTTTTTATGTTTTTAGATGTTTGAAGAGAAATAAAAATAATCCTATCTAATTTAATGAAACATGAAATGTATATAACATTCAAATTTTAGATTACACAAATAAAGTTTTATTGGAACACAGAAATGTGCATGTTTCGATATCTTGTTGATGGCTGCTTTCAGGTTAATACAGCAAAGTTGATGGCTCTGCTATAGGTTTTATGGCCTGCAAGGCTGAAAATATTTGTCATCTGGCCTTCACAAAAAAAGTTCGCACACCCCTGCCCTAGCCAATGAAGAAAACATAATACCAGTAGTAATAATAACAATAAGTGCTTTATATAGATTATTTCTAATACTTCTAATGTGATTGCAATATAGATAAAATCATTTCCATTTTATAGATCAGGTCACTGAGACTCTGGTGATAAAGTAATTTACTTGGTTAGAGCTGGGTTCTGAAGACAGTCATTAACTATAACAACTTATGTGTGACCTGTTTTAGAAAAACACTGTCTTTTGAAAACAGGATAATATCTTCTATTATCATCTAATTAATAGATGTTAATAGGATTGGGTTCATTGATTTTAAAGTCATTCCAGGGCATGGAACATCTGACAGGCCATGTTAATTCATAGCTACCCACAAAGGGGCACCTGATAAGTCCATTTTGATAGCAGATAGAATCACTTTTCTGTGTCCATATAGATCCTGTTTTCCTCCGCTGTATGTGCAGGTGATCAATCACCAATTGGTAGAGCTTTTATTTTGAAAACTCTAACACAGTTGTCTTATCCAGTTGGCCTGTAGGGCTTTTGTATGGAAATCCTTGCTGTTTACTCATTTACTATTAAAAAAAGCAAAGATGATGGCTGTTCTTTTTTTTTTTTTTTTTTTTTTTTAATGTGGTTAGTTCCCTGGCTGGGAATCGAACCTAGGCCACAGCGTTGACAGCGCTGAAGCCTAGCCACTACACCACCAGGGAACTCCCAATGGCTGTTCTTAATAAGAGCTTATTGAGTTGGGTTTATGGAAGGATGCAAGAGTTACTGATTTTTCTTTTGTCATTTGTATCTTACCTCCCTTGCTGAACTATAGGACCAAAGCAAATGGTGATTGCATTAGGAAGTGACCATGATAGGTGTTGTGTATTATTAAAAAGTAGTTTAAGAGGAGTCCATTTAATGGGATACATAGGCTAATGGTAAGCCTGATGGAAGAGGGAACCACTGTTTCCTCAAGAGCTTCCTGAAATACAGTATTAAAAGGCTGATGGAATGAAGCATGCCAGGTAAACTGCATTTTAGTTTGTGGAAGTGTTTTAGACTTCTTGATTGGACCCTTCTGAGATTCAAGACTATAGAATGCCATGCTAAATAAACATCAGGATGACAGCCTAAGGTTCACATAGTGACCTCGATACTTGAAAACAGCCATGCTTTAAGACTTCCTGAGATAATAGCTGATAGATTATAATCTAGCTAACACATGGTGAGCAATGCCTGTGTCTTAATAGTACCTTCAATGTCTTGAACAACAACTAAATACTATTAAGCATCATATCTGTAGCTGACATTTATGGAATACTGTGTGCTAGGTGTTGTGCTCATTGTTTCCATTTAATGCCTTATTTCGTTGTCTAAAACACTGCTGGTCTTAATAATTTATTACAACATCACAGAGCTTACAGGGCCATAGAAAACATGCAGAATGGTTGAAGTTAGCACTCAGGTATCTCTAGCTCTGAAGTGAGATATTTCACACTCTGTTCTGCCTGTTCCAGGTTTTTGATAAGGGAATGATGTGGATAGGATCGAGAGTGAGTTGTTACCAGGAAAACCTCATGTTGGTGTTTGAATCTGTTTTTAATCTAAAGGTCTTTACTCTTGATTCTGGTACTATACTCTGAACTTGAACAAGAGTCATTATGGCACAATACGAATTAGGACTTACAATCAAGCAAATCAGCTGTGGATGGTCCTCACCACGGTGGGACAGGCAGCAAAGGGGTCATATTTCTGCTCTAGTTCAGGTGGATTATAAAATATCAGTTGCTACAAATGCCACTTGTTGAGATAAAACTAAATATTAATACGCCCTCAAGTGTATAATGCGAACGAGTTGAAGGGCTCGTATAAATACCTGAAACAATTTCACAGCAGTGCCATTGGTCTGGTGGACAGGTATTTGCTCAGAAAAGGGTGCCCAAGAGGATTTAAGGGATTCATCCAAGCAGCCCCGCTGGGAACGCAAGCCTTCTGAATTGAATGCCATGTTGGGAATCGCCTGGAGTGGGAAGGTCAGGATCTGTCTGATGAGAATCCACCCATCTTCCCACACTAGTGACGGTAGGGCTGTAAGGCTCAACATAATGTATCAACATGCACCACTATGAAAACTATCATGAATGGGACCCATGACACTCATTCTCTGCATTGTCTTCAGTTCCTCCCAGCTACATTGTAAGACTCAGTGGTCATCTGGCTACTGGCCATTGTGTGGGACAGCACAGCTCTGAGCAGTATGACAGAACAGTCCAACTTTCCTGTCCAGGCATGGAGGGGCTCTCCCAGAAAAGGCAGCCAGGACATTTTCCTAATTAATTCCCTTCCATCCCCCACATTTTGTCATTCAGGTAACCTCCTTTGTGTTGAAATGTAAATGTCTTTTCACATTTTTAACCTAACTGGCCTGGGCTAGTCACCTCACTGTGTGATATTCAATCATCCAATAAAGAGTTTCTAATCTCAAGAGTTCTCAAAGGAAGCAGAGTATTTGTGCAAGGAAATACATAAACATGACTCCTGTGATGGGACCAAAATTAGAAGATTCCTGAGGGAAAATTGCTGCTGTAATTTAACAAATGCACCTAACAGCATCCCAGGCTCATGAGAAGCAAAGTCATTATTTTGGGTTAATGTCAAATGAATGTACTTTCACATCTCTTTCTTTCTCTAGTCTCCTTGTCATTGAGCTAAAATGAATAGTTGATAATGGTTAGAATGCCATTTAACCCTAGAAAGAGAAAAAAATTGAGAAAATATTAAACTGCTCTTCAACCCTCATCCATTATGTCCTAATAAAATTATGATAATTTCAATCCTGTTTACCAAGATTTTTGTATTTCTTTCTAGTCTTTGAGACATTTATTAATTCAAAATAAGATATTCCTAGGAAATTAACATATTTCATTATACATAAATTACACTTCTGTGAAGAAATTTCCCCAATTGGCAAGGCTTACCCCAGAGAGCCTTTAAATAACATCTTCTAGATAAATATATTGCTATGTATAGTGAACCCATTTCCTTATACCTTAATGAACATGCCTCTCCTGCACTTGTGTGGAATTTTGTCGTATCACCTAACATGAGTTGATATCATCATTATCATCTAATGATAATTACAATGATCTGAAATGAGCAACTACTAAAACTTATTGGTTCTTACCATTGATGTGAGTGCAGTTTACACCTTGTTCTATCTACTTCACACTAGCTATTTAATTTAATCCTCAAACAGCCCTATCTGGGTAGCTTTTAAGCCAGTAACAGGTGGTCCTCATGACTCTACCTAGACTATGTATTAGGAAGCATTTTGGAGTTAAAAAAAGTGCTTTTTACTTTTTAAAGATCTTGGCAAATAACCCTCCACAGAATTTGTACCCATGGACCCACCCACCAAAAAAGTATGTGAATGTCTGTTAACCTCACACTGTCCTCAACACAGTGTTAATCTTTGGGTCTTTGCAGATTCAATGGATGGAAAACATGGAGTGTGAGGACATTTTGGTTCTTAGTTGTATTTTTCCTTTTGATTGAAGACTGAGCCGTTTCCACATTCTTAACCACTGTTCTGTCTCCAAACAGCCCTGCCAGGGGGTTAACAAGTTTTAAATGAGGTGACTTTGTGGGTGGAAAGTCTTGAGAAAAATTGAGTTGAGGAAGAGCTGTGGGAGCTTTTGACCTTGGAAGATGGATTCTACTTTTATGAAATGCCCTGTTCTCCTTTCTGGGGTGGTTTGAGCACTTCTGGTAGCAATCCTTTTGCACACGAAGTTTGTTAATGAGACACCTGTTAGTAGCATTCAGACTATCCAGTCTTGACTGGCAATGCTGTATTTTTAAACTATATGTGAGTCAGACTGAGCTTTTTTGCAATATGACAGTTATTAAACGTGTACCCGCAGACCCCCAAGGGGACCCTGAGAATCGACAGGCTTTCATTTTTACAAATCGGGTCCTCAACTGATCCAGGGCTGAAATCCACTGTTGACACTTCATTCAATAAAGCCGTATGAATATTGAGTATTTTACTGTCAGTAGATGGCATTCTCAGATAGCAACATACTTCAGAACTTCACCTTGTGGCCTCTACATAACCTAAGTGGTCGGATAAGCAGCTTCTGCCTCCTTTTTATTCTAGTCTTGTGAAACATTCTGCATTTTCCCTCTTGGCTCTGTGTGTATGAATTGACTATCATAGAGACAGCTTTCCAGAACGAGGCATATGCAGTCGGGATGCAATTCTTGATTTTTGGAATAGTACCACTTAGCTTATTTCCTGTTTGCTCCAAGAATACTTGCTGGCTGTGCTTGTGGATGAAGCGTGTACTCTGAGATAACTCGAGGACTACAGTCCTAACCTGACCCCCAAAGTTTGCCAGAAAATGTGTCTCTTTTATTATTATTTTTGCATTGCTCTAGTACATTGACAGTCTTTGGAAACAAATGCCATCATTCTATATATAGCATTCTGTTTTTAGCAGTGGTATTTCCATTTACAGAATACAGTTCTCAATCACTGAAAATGTCAAATCCTGGAAAATGTAGCATTACTTGAGAAAAAAAATTATTAAATACTGATCATCATATACATTTCTTTTACATTAAGATTAGAGACAAGTTTTGTTTAGAAATAACTCCAAAAACAGTTTTCATATTTTATTTTCACATTGAAAACCATTAGAGTTGCTTCAACCTCAAAGAGCATGTTTATGTAAAATTAAATGCATGTGGCAGTGAGCTGCACTTTTTTAAAAAAAATTCTAAATGGAAAATGGGTTAAGGATTCTCTCCAGAGACACTTGTGGGAACAGAAAGTTGTTGGGAGTCTTCAGACCATTTTCTTTGTGTTTGTTCCATGCCCTCCCTGAGAAGCCTTTTCACAGAGCAGTAGTGTGATAGAACCATCTAGAAATCCCAGGTATTATCTTTTGCAGAAACTTGAAGGCCAGCTAGCTTACCCCTCTGATTCTATAGATGAAGATGCTCAGGAGAGAAGTGGCTTTTCTGAGAAAAGTTCCCACTAAAACCCATTGAGTTCTCCGTTCTTGAGCCATTGATGCCCTGTTTGAAGCAGAAGGGACATTCACAGCAGAAGGTAGAACAGAAGCAAACAGAGACAATCTATAAGAAAGAAAATCTATTATTATCTAGTTAGTGTTCGCGTTCTCCCTTCACCATGGCAGCTACTCTATGCGACTGTTAGGAATCTATCTAGTGGGCTTTCCTTGTTTTCAGGTGGTGATTTGCCAGGTAGCTTTTCGATTCTGAAATAACAACCACTGGCAGGAAAGCCAGTAATAGATGTGTACACCGAGGGTATCTGGTAAGAACTTACAGACTGTGGCAGCACGTGGAACTTCTTTGCTGACCAGGCTGATGTGCAGAATGCCTTATTGACTGGCCTTTATTCCAGACACTGGACCAAGAGATCTTTGACAGGAATTTATGCTGAATCTCTTATAGCTACTCCTCACTTAACAACTGACCTATTTAATGACTGCTTACACAGGGAACCCCCTTTCTCAGTCTGTGTGAGTCTCAGGAATCCCCTTTCTCAGTTTTTATCAGCCTGAGGCAGCTGTGTTGTTCATTGCCTTTGTCATGAAGAAATCTTATTGTGATCATGATCAGTGTGGTCCTCCCAAAGAACCCTTGTCCTTTTTGTCCCTCCTCCTCAGTTAGGAGCGTCCGTCCATCTGTCTGCAAGCCTGCGGCTGGATTTTCAAAATTACCTCCATGACAGAAGATCCCAGTTTATGCTAAATGTTGTGGCTCCAAGCTTTGACCCAATCTATTCATTCCCTTGCTCTGAACAGCATTGCTCTGAGTTTATTTCTGCTTGGGAGAAAGGCCACGGTTATTTGGGAGAATTGAGTTCTCATTTATCTTGGTTTATCTGTGGAATTGATACTATCTGCTAGCTTAGAACTAACAAAAGAACCAAGTGGTGGAGGACACTCATCAGTCTATACGTTTCAGAAAGAAAAAAGGATTTTCCCGTACTCTGTTTGCCTTTTGAATAGAGTTTGAATTGAATAGATTGTTGTGAATAGCATGAGATTTAATGATGCCAACATCATCACTGTGTGCATTCTCTAGGTGTGAAGGGTTCTGTGAACCCTGCCAGCTGTTTAGATTAAGCAGTTTATTAATTTAGAAATTAACTGTGATCCAGTCACAAACACAGAACCCCGCAGGTCTCTCTGGGAAGGGAATTCTCAGCCTGTTTTTCCAACCTGCTACAGTGGATACTGAATAGAAATTTGTCATAAGAAGGAATCAAACCTATTTTGTATTTTTTTCACTTTTCAAAATTAATTTTTATCACTTTTTATAAATTTCTGAACTTCTGTTTGCTTGAAATATATCTTTCTGATGCAAACTGCATAGTCTTTTAACTTGTCAGTAGGAGGAGCTTTGCTATCCCATATGATGATCACATGATGTATTAATGGTTACTATGCTGTCTGCAGGACTAGATTTCAATGAAATACTCTTGCTAGATTTTAAATTCTGATGATTTAAAAGTCACAAGAGATCTAGAACCACATATGTTCTTGAGCTAATTCTTTTCTTTGCTGTCACACACGTCCACCCGAGAGTGACCACTGAGGTACTGCGCTGCTGCTGGAGTAGAACTGCAAGCTCGCTTTGGGGCACAGACAGTTTTGTTGAAGGACCTGGAGCAGTAAAACAGTCCAACATACAGTGCTGGAAATACAGTAGACTCCTTATAAAGTGGAACTCAAGCAGTCAACACTCTCAAGCAACCGGCAACATTTTTTTTTGCCGAGGGCTTGAGATTTAGCCAGTGGCTTAAGAGTGCCAGTTGCTTGTGTTAACGGTTAATGGAGAGCCTCCGAACATTTCTCTGGTATCTGCCAATCCCCCCATCTGCTGGTTAACTGACAGTCTACTGTATTGTGTTGGGAGATGCAGAGATGAGGCATCATAATTCAGCAGAGAAGGGTGCGGGCCTTTGGGTTTATGCTAAGTGAGGATGTGCTGAGGCAGAACGTTGTATGAGTTGTGCACAGTGCTGGGCAAATTCTGTGTAGCAGTGACACGCCCATCATGCCCTGACGAGACGGTCCTGTGTGGGAGCTTGTCAGGGTTCCATCACCTGGGTCACTGCCAAGGCTCTGGAGTTTAAAGGACACACATAGGAGTTGGACACAGGGCTCTCTGCTGCTTATTTTATGAGGCAAGCGCCTGCCGAACCCGGAGTGTCTCCTCGCCTTTGTCCTTATCTGTCAATGGAGACAGGACTGCTGGTCCTAATGTTGGACTTCACTTCCAAAGGAGACCAGGCGTCTGGGAGCATAGCCATTATACAAAATGGAACTATTTCTGTTCTGTCCGTATTTATTCCACCTGTGCTCTTTTGAGTGAATTACATGTGGGGAGTAAGTAATTTTGTTTGGTTTTAGTCTTCAGAAAGCAACCAGTAATTTATAAGGGTCTTTTTTGAGGGAGGTGGTGGTTGGGAATAATCTGAAATATTTTTCCCAGGATTACCATGAGACATGCTGTAGTACAAATGAAAATACATGCTCCAAACGATCATTTTTATTCATCCATTCATTTTGATTTCACTACTAGATGTCAGACTCTCTGCTAGGCACCAGGGTACATGACATAGATCCCTCCCTCATGTAGTGTAGAGAGCAGTGAGCTCTGTGGTTGCGTGTCATGTAGCCGATCTGTGGCAAATGCTTTGAAGAAGCAAATGCTGTCCTGAGCGACTGTAGAGTGTTAGGGTGTTGGGAAGTTTATGGGGAATCCACAGAATGAATGTGGAGTTATGGCAGAGAAAGATCATGCTAGAAGAAACAGTTTGTGGAAAAGTCTTGACCTGGGAAGGAGCATGTCAGCTTTCAGGAACCGAAACCACTCCAGGGTTATCTGGTGTGCAGAGAGTGAGGTGGGGACAGGTGGGAGGGGACGTGTGGTGAATGTTCCACAAGGGCTGCCCACGGAGGGATGTGAAGGGCGTGAAAGAGCTTTGGTCTTTCCTCTGTGACTTAAGACACTGAAGCATCTTAGGATGGTTGGGGGTGGGGTGGGGAGAGGTGATGACAGTAAAAGGACAGCAGATGGGGCCAGGAGTGCACATAATGAGGATGCTGTCACTGCTGTTCCAGGTGAGAGAGGGTGGTGGGTTGGGGGAGTGGGTGGCAGAGGTGCAGAGAGGTGGGTGAGGTGAGTGGTCTAGACCAAGTGGGCAATCGGCTGCTGAGGGGACAGGGAGAGGGAGAGGGAGAGGGAGGTCTGTGGGACCCCTGTCTTCCTGGTTTGTAAAATCTGACAAATTACGGTGGTGAAATCGGATTGAATTATGGTGCCATTCATTGCCAACAATGGAAGTGGACCACGTGGTGGTGGGGTTGGTGTAGGAAGTTGTGTTTGCACTCAGGCATGTTGAGTTTGACGTCCTTTAAGCATCTATGTCGGAGATCAGGTCATTAATGAGCTACGTGGAGATGAAACTCAGAAAAGTCTGAGGATGAGTTGTTAGAAGTCACAGAATTATAAATACATACTTGTGGCAGGTCCAAAGTATTAACCACTGTCAAATAAATTTGGGAAGGTTTAGTGTAAAATTGTTGGTGGTAAGAAGAGTGGTGGATTTGTAAAAATCAGATTGCCCTCAAACATTTAAATTTTTTCTAATGATTGCACATTTTATCTTAGCTTACCTTTAAAAGTTAGATTTCAGGTTTTCAAAAATATTTTCATTCTGATCTAAAAATGTGGCAGTGATTTTAAAGATATGGTAAGAAGGGAGTTGTTTTCACATAGATTATAAGGAATGAATGCTAATTATAGGTCTTTGTGATCTTGTGAAATTTTTTTCTTAATTCAAACAACACAGAGTTTTGACTTTCATGTGAAGATCAAATAATTTTGCTTATTTGACCATGTTGCAATATTAGTATCTTTCTCATTTCAGGTGTTCAGATACAAATCAGCCAATAATAATCCTTTTTTTATAGCTTTCCTGTGACAATATTTTTGCTTATCTAACTCATTAAATAGTTAAAGAATATGATAAAATCACAGCCTCTGTAATTTAGTGAGTAAAACTTTTTCGAACATCACTTGCCATTGAAACAGTTTTTTTGTAAAAGCAGTGATACATAGCTCTGGATGCAGCTGACTGAGGAAAAAAAATCTGGTTTATGCTTTATTCTAAAATTCATTTTCTGTTTTTTGGTGATGTGCAGTTGAACTTGAGGTGAATAACCTTTTAATAGTATGTGCCATTTTATTTGAATAAGTAAATAATGAACAATAAACTAAATACATATATATTATCTTTTAGGAATGGTACATAAGTTTTGACTGTTGATATTGCCTGGGACTCCTTTCCCTTATGAGTTATGGAATTAATCTATAGCTCTATCTTATGCAAATAATATACAGAGAAAGCGATAGCAATGGATTTTATATTAAACTTTAAGATAATTGGTGATTTTTAATGTAATGTGTGTCCCACAAATTTTACTTGCAGATACAATTTTATTATTATATCTTATTTACCAATGTATTTTAAAATTGTATATTTTTCAAAGTCGGAATGTTAACTAATTATCTTAAATTTATTATCTGAGTGAATGTAATACACAATGCATTTAGTTTTCTCTCAGATTATTTGGTGGTAAATTTTTGATTTGTAAAAATGAAATAGATGTTTTTGCTATGTTAAATCCTAATATTTTCAAAATGTGCATTTTGGAACCTCACCTTTATAAACATTATTTTATGTGTTGTCATCTTTAGTGATCGATTGCCCCTGGTTTTAATAGAAAAATTCTCAGTAACCATTTTTCTGATTGGTCACACTAATGCATTTACATTTTATACAGAGTTCTCTGTCCTGATTTCGTGCAAACACCATATACTGGAGAATTACCAGTTTGCTTGTTTTAGCAATTTATACTTAGGTGATACTGCAATAAGGCAATTTGTATTTGGTTACCAATTGCAGAAAATCCTATGGCATTACAGAGTTTAATTTATGGGGAGGATCTTTTAGACTTAAAAAGGATTACTGACCATTTCAGAATAAATAATCAGATTAAAATTGAGTCTTAACTGTATTAATGCCTGCCTAAGCTGCACACAGATGCATACACTGACCCACGTACCCCAATCCCATAGCAAATTGATCAAATGTCAACAAAAGGGTCAGGGGCCTATGTGCTGAGCCCTCACAGAGTGGGCTGGGGAGTTCTAGCTAGGGTCAAGTGTTTGAGGCCAGCCCTATTCTTAACTGCTGTGGGATTGCTGGCAATTCAGTATCCCTACCACTGATTCCCCATTTTTGTGATGTGTGGGCTAAATCATATTGTTTCTTAGCTTCCTTCTTCCCTGTGATACTTTTCTTACATAATACAAAAAGCTACGGTTTGATAATTTTGTGTTGGTAATATTGTTATTAATTAAGAGGTTACAGGGAGCTTGGGAGAAAGATATAATAAATTCATTTAGTGAAATAAGACAGTAGGAGGGTACAGCTGATTCTTTAGTCAGTGATGTTCTCCTGTTCTTGCCAAATTTAAGGGGTCTCGGAGGTAGACCCCTAGGTAACTCTTTATCCCCCTTTAGCCTATCTGATATGAAGAGTCAGGATTGGCTTGTTTTGAAAATCACTCATTTTGAAAGAATCCTCATCACCTTGTTAGGTCAAGGTTATCTTTTATCTGATTTCTCTCTTCCTGGATGGGTTGGGTAGCAGGCTGAAGAGCATTAAAATATCTATTTTCTTACTGGTTTCCTTTTCTAGATTTGAATAATTCACTTGATTATTCCTAGCTACTTAGTGAAAGATGTTACCTAAGAATGCTAATTTTAGTTCCTTTGTTTGAAATCAGAGAGATAAGCACTATTTTTAGTCTAGATAGTAAGTTCTCCTGTCCTCTAATCTGATGATTTGGAAAAAACGCTTAAATAATGTTCGGTTACATTTTATATTGTGAGGTTAGATCTTTGCTTGAGATCTGTGTTTTCATTTTTGTTATTATTTTTTTGTCTGAAGTGGTTGGGTGAAAAAGGGGGAAAATCTCTTTGAGTATTGGGCTTGCTCTACCGTGTGTTCCTTTATCTCTTCCTCTCTTATTATTTTAAACACATTTCAAACCATCCAGCAGCAGGTATGCAGTGACCCCTGTTTTATAGAGAGGAAATTTTTATGAACCAGGACAAAAAAAAAATACTAGATTTCTCAGACCTTAATTCTAACTCTAAGGTTCTATGATGCTATGGTTTTAATTTTGAAAACTAAAATAATTGTAATTTTCAATAGGTGTAAAATTGTGTAGGTGTCCATTTTACATGGTACAGCCCACATGTGAAAACTTAGTTATTTCATTGTTTAGGAAAAAATGTGTAACTCGTCTGTGAAAACAGTGATGACAAGCAGCAAAGCTTATTAAGACACTAACTTCATTAAAAAAAAAACCAAAAAACCCCAGCTAGTTATCATCACGAGTGCTGGATATTAAAAACTATATTTTAAACATTTGTAAATCAAATGGGAATAAAATGTTCTTTGCATATCTTATTTCCTTTTATAAGGAATGTTTTTTCCCTGTGTTTTATGAGACAAATCACAAGCATTATACTTTGAAATCAATTTCATTGTTTTCTTTGCAATTGCTACATAGCTGATGAATATTTGCAGTAAGTTTTAATGACTAATGAAGTGCACGCTTGATTATATGCCATTTGTAAAAATATCTTTTATGGCAAAGGGTGGTTTTCAGCATGGCCTTGACAAAGGCAATGTAGAAATGTGTTACTTCCCTTCAAAAGAAAGCAAATCGGTATAAACAAATTTTAAGGGAACTATTTAAAAATAATTAAAATAATGGATACTCTTCATGCGTTGCTGAAATTATACGAACTTATAAATAGAACACCTAGGTATACTTATTTTCAGCGGCCGGTGTAATACTAATTAGAAAATTTGTAAATATGATTATTATTCTACTATATCACTCCCATTTTCATTGCCTACATTTTATTTCTAAGCATGCCAGGCACTGGGTAGCTGGTTCTAATGCTGACACTGAGAGTGTTCCCATGATTACTTTTCAATTTTTTCTAACCATCCTTTCATGTACCTGATAGCCTGGCTCTTACCTCTTTTGATTGGACTCTGTATTTGATCCCACCTTTGCCTTCTTTTATTCACTTCTCTTTGTTAGGGATTCCCTTTTCTTGCAGTCCTTATCTGTCAAAGTTGTGCTTACCTTTCTTCAGCCTTTTCCGCAGGCTGCCGAGATGCCCTATAGTCTGAATTCCCCACTCAAGGTCATTGCTGCCAATTTGTCCTTCCCTATAGCTCATCTAAAGCACATTGCCTTGTGACCCACACATTCTCTGTGTCCATCCCCCTGGGTGACTGTACCTCTCCTGTCTGTGTTCTCTGCTTGGGCACAAATCATGCTTTTCTATGCCATCCAGGTGTGTTCAATGGGATTGTTGTTTCTCAAATTAAAACTGCATGCACAGGTTGTGGATATTCAGGCTTGATTTCCCCAAGTGCTTGCTTTTGGAGGGGGATGGGGGCAATTATTTCCGCCTCTTTCATTTCAAAGGATTTCACTCATCCTCTTGCTTTTCTGCCTCAGTGGGCAAATCTCACACCACCATGTATTTAACTTCAAACACTATTCCTAAGTGTTGAGAAATCCTCAGAAAAAAAACAGAATGTCTGTCTGCATCTGCGAGCACGGGCTTAGGCACTGGATGAGAGACCATGAAATGTGTATCGGTACTGTGAAGAGCAGTTATTTCAAAAGGAACTAAATGAGTAACACTTATTTTATCAAAGAGCAGGAGGAAATCTTTCACAGAAATCACAAGGCAACAGATGCTTTCTCTGTGACCCTTCTTTCTCTGCTTGTTCATATTAACATTAATAAGAGTAAAAAATGCCCACTGTAATAGCCACCCCAGTTCCATAGAGTATGCATTCACCTGCTTCATCATATCACCCACAAGGTTGGAGGGGCAGAAGTTACACATTATTCAGATTTGGCTGAGCTAATTGGTGACGATCTGTCTGATGTTTTTTCAAGCCTGATTGTAGAAATCTTACTTTTCTTTTATTAAATGTTAGCTTGGTCTGCAATGCCTCTGACCTCTTTGCATAATTTGAAAACAAAGGAACATCTGTAGTCCAGAATGCAACGTAGTGACTTACTATGATGTTCTTACAGCTATGTCCTCTACCTGCTGCCCTCTTGGGAAGCTCATTCTTTTAAGACCCACCTCTGCGAAAGTCAGCCAGACTGCTTCTCCGAGGCTTTCTCTGACTACCCAAAGCTGGTGGGCCTGACTGGTAACTGTGAGCATCTCTTTCTCACGTCCGCAACTACTGTTTGGGTTATTGTTATCGTTATATTTTCCTCTCTCCAGTGGGACATGGGCTATCAGAGTAAGAACCTCTGTTATCGATCTTTATATGACCAATCTCCAGGCCCATGCGTGGTGTGTATTGAGAGCTTAATGCTTACTGACTGATGAACTAAATGAACACAGTGGGATGGATGAGACACGTAGTATATTTTAATGTAGATGAGTAAATGATAATAATGCCTTTCTTAAAAATAAGGGCAAAATAAGATTCTGAGATTTTGAGATGCACTATTCTGAAAACCTTTAGAATTTTATTATACATGTGGATGGTCTATGTTCAAACGCTTATGATAAAGTAATCATGTTACTGAACATTCCTTAGGGTCTACGTTTAAAAAAGACTCATCTATCCTGGCTGCCTAAGGAAAATATTAGAAACAAAACAGAAAGCATTGTCATCTATGATATTTAATGTTCAGAGTATGAGGTTTGACCAATTCACTACAGCATTTTAATTAAAAAGTATTCTGACGTCCAGTACATGAAGATATACTCCATATGAGGTATGATCAAAAGATATGGTAAATGTTTAAATTAAAAAAATGTATTACAGCGACAGATCACTGAGTGTTAAAAATGAGGAAGTTCCCTGATGGTGTAGTGGCTTAAGGCTTCAGCGTTGGCGCTGTCAGCGCTGCGGCCTGGGTTCGATTCCCAGTCAGGGAGCTACCCACATACCAAAAAGCAAAAAAAAAAAAAAAAAAAAAATGAACCACATGTGTGTTCTAAAAACTCTTACCCTTTTGATTTAAAACAATGAAAATGGGAGCATATATTTTCTCTCTAGACCAACAACTGGTTGGTGAAAATTTCTAAATTTAACCTAACTTTTCGTTTTTATTAATTGAGTCTCCTTGGTCCTGTACCATGAAAAATGATCTACCTTTCAGCTACCTTTATCTAGATAGCCTCTCATGAATCATGAACTGTCTAGCAATGCTGACGTTGGCAGTAGTAAATAGTGGTGAGTAGAGCTGTTTTTGTGAGAATTATCCTTTTCTTCCCCTTTCTCCCCCTGACTTCATGGTGATAGGCAGGCAGGTGGGTACACACGGGTGCGTGCATTTCTGCTCTTTTCTCACCCACACTGTCACACTCTTTACTGTCACCTTCCCCTGGGTAAACACCTTCTGGATGTTAATTTTTCAGCATAGCAGTGGTCCTGATTTTTTTTTTCTTCAGGGATCTTTTTGAATTTTGTTTAACAATAATACTGATATATTTTCTTTGAATTTATTCTGTGATGCAAGTTGTAGCCCCTGCTTCTCTTGGACATTCTCACTCTGCAGCCTCCTTCCCTGCCCACATTTGTGACCTTCTGTTGCTGAGATGATACAAATGTTCACGGAGTCACGTCATCACTTACTTATGCATTCAATGAAGTGTGACCAAGGCGGTATGCTGGCAGTTTTGGGGATCACTTGAAAAGATTTTATAATACCCCTCATCCTGAAAGGAACTCTCAACTGGGGAGGGTTTTTATCATTATATTTTAAATATATCTTTTGCAAACACAACTGCTGTTTCTGATGTTTGCTTTAAGTACCTTCCGTAGGTATTTTATTCTGGCCTCAGCTGTGTTCAGGGTGACGGAAGGCACCTTTTTAATGGAGAATATTGGTTCAGAGGGGCAGCATAATTAGTTTATTTAGTCTTTGTTTTTCTTCCAGTTTATTGAGACATAATTGACATCCATCACTGTATAAGTTTAAGGTGTACAGCACAATAGTTTGATTCACATACGAGTATATTGTGGCCTGATTTCCACAATAGGTTCAGCTAACATCCATTGTCTCAGAGATACAATGAAAGGAAAATAAAGTAAAAAAGAGAAAAAAACCAATATCTCCCTGTGATGAGAACTCTTAGGACCTTTCCTGTTTATCATACAGCATTGTTGGCTGTAGTCGTGATGTTGAGCATCATGCTTCCTATCACTGAAAGTTGGTACCTTTTGACCACTTCCTGTTGTTACTTCTCCTCTTCTCCTTGTAAGAGTGTAATACATAAAGGCTACTTTAGGAAATAAAAAAGATAAACTGCTGGTAATACTTTAATTGCCCACAGATAATTTTTTCACAGCAACAAAAGAAAAGGAGTAATGGGTGCAAACACACGACACCAATACCAGCTAGAAAAGCAGATGAGCTTCTAAAACAGGGTGAGTGTGATGGGGGTTTAGAAAAGGCGAACGAGACTTGTCTGTGGTGTTCCAGAGGAGCTCTTTGGAAGTGGTGGTTGAGGTCAGGATGTGAGTCTACGTGGATGTTGGTGATGTCGCTGAAGGCTGGGTAGCAGTGCAGGTAGAAGCATGGAGACCGGGAAGGTTTGGGGGCTGTATGTGAGCAGTGAGTGGGTGGTGAGGGCGGTTCAGCATAGGCAGAGCTCAGGGAAGGGGCCAAGCCCATCAGGGGCAGAGAGCGGGGATGTGGTGTTCTGCTGTCTGTCTACTGTCTCTGCCTTCTCTGGGAGGTGGGTGGCATGCCTTTCTCCTTGGCTGCCAGACACAGTCAATTCTGCTCAGAGACTCAGACTGGTGCAGTGCCTGCAGTAATCCTTGGGTTACTGTCTTCACCAGTTCTCATGGAATGCTGCATGTTTAAAGGAAAAAACCCAAGTGCCTACTAAGTCATCACATGCCATTGTGTGCTTATGAAATCAGATGAAAGCCGATCGCTCCATTAGAGCAGTTCAGCTCTTCTGCAGTTGGTTGGGGTTGTACAGAGAGAGGATCCTACTTCCCTGAGAAGGGTAACCTGTCATCTTATTAAATACGGACCTAAAATAATGCTGTTGATGTCGCTGCCTCCATGATTGATGAGGGCAATGATGAATGCTTATGGGTTTGGACTCATTTTTTCAGGGAAATGGCTATTTTTCTACTATGGCTGATGTTGTAGCCTGGATTGGGGATTCCTTGTCACATTAGGTGTCTTTTTGATTATAAGGCAAATTGCTGAGGACTGTTCTCTCAGTGATGAAATGGCCCTGAACCTCAGCTATGGGGCCCATGGTTACAGGTTTCCCCATACATATTAGTTGAGTAACAGTGGTTATGCTGGGCTATATGGTGTCATCTTGTGGTGAATTATGTTTTGGGGACCACACAGCAACTCATGTGTAGTTGAGAAGTGGCAGAAAGCATGGTACTTGCAAGATACAATTACAGAGCTATACTAAAGTTTCCAAAGAATGTGAACACATATCAGTATTCAGTGTTCTCCTCACGTCTATCAGAGCTAAGGGCTTGGGC
This sequence comes from Lyroderma lyra, assembly GCA_004026885.1. Taxonomy (NCBI): domain Eukaryota; kingdom Metazoa; phylum Chordata; class Mammalia; order Chiroptera; family Megadermatidae; genus Lyroderma; species Lyroderma lyra. Next base: position 70,543 of record PVJL010003789.1, read on the forward strand.
CCTCTCCTGGGGACCTTCAGGGCTGGGTCCCTTCCTGCTCTGGGTGTTTGATCTGACGTGTCAGCAGAGATACTGTCCGTTACTTTGGTCTCTACCAGAGCGTCTGCACCTCCTTTGTTCTTTGTCACTTCTCCATGGCCCTTGTCACCACCTGATGTGTCTGTACATTTCTTCCTTTATTGTCTGTCACCCCAGGCTAGGATGCAGGCTACAGGAGAGCAGCCACTGACATGTTCAGAGCTATAAACTGAGACCCTATAAAAGTTCCTGGCCCGTTTTAGGCATATACTTAGTAGTTGTTGAGTGATTAGCTGAGTGAATTAATCTTTATTTTATACACAAGGGCTAAGTAATGTGCTCAAGATATTAGAAGAGAAAAGGAAAGCTAGATAATGTTTGGCTCCAGAGCCCACCTCAAGCTTTTTGGTTTATTAACTCAAATTGCTTTTGTTTGTGTCTACACAAGTAATGCAGACAACAGCCAGCCCTGGAAAGGACATGGGGCAGCGGGGACTTGGTCGCAGGTCGGTCGTGTTCATACCTCATCACATTCTAGACAAAAGGCACCAGTTTTGTTTATACAGCATCACTTTTGACCACTGTTCCAGACCATTCCATTGTGTTTTTCTGAGAAGTCGTTCTCAGAAAAGAAAAGGAAACACAATGTAACCCCACCCCCCCACCTTGAAATGCTATGTGAAGACCAATAGCATTTGTAGCCATTGGGTAAACATGATCACTCAAAGTTCTACAAGCTTTCCATGGGCTGTTTGCTTAACAAATGTGTTTTTTGCTCGGTCATTCATCACACATGATGAGCTTCAGCTTCTCTGAGGTGAACCCTGCAAAGAGCCACGCAGTGGGGTTGTGAATGGAAAGGCCCGTCAGTGTGGCCAAGCAACCATGTGTCTTCCTGATGTCATAAGACAGTGTGCCGTTGCCTGTGTGTGTGTGTGTTGGTGCGATGTGGCGACATCAGCGAACTCCGGGAGGAGGATTTGTTGTCCTGGGGACATTGTGTTGGGAAGGGCAGGAGCTCAGCTGCAGACATGGAAGATGTTTCCCTGGATCATCTAAGTGCACAGGGAGTTTCCTAATGGGACTGAACACCAGCTGCTCAGGGCAGCACTGTTTGCTGTGATGAGGAAGCTCCCTGGTAACACTTATAGAGGGCCTTCAGCAGCCAGGTTCTAAGGAGCTGTGTAGAGGGGATAGTGAATGCATGTATGGGAGGGGAGGGTATGCTATGAAACATGAAAAGCCGAGATATTCGGGGTGTACATGTAGTGCAGAGCACACCTGGCATGTGGCGTCCCAGTGCAGTAGCAGTGGTTAGAGTCACACAGAGACCTCTGAACTGAGTCACACACTAACTGCATGTCATCCTGTGTCTCCCAGTGTCATTTGTCCTACAGGCAGAGGAAATGGCTATCACACAGAGGAACTGAGGGTCAGCCCAAAGACATGGACTCATTTAGTTTTGGATGTGGAAGTGGTGGGGCTTCAGCAGAAGGATCTCACTGGAAAGGTCAAGTTGAGACTTTTGCTGAGGTTACAGGAAGCACAAGTGAGAAGAGCTGTCGGCACAGCAAGGACTGGGCAAAGGAGTGGATGGAGGGAGGTGGGCTTGAGGATGACATGCAGACGAGATCCATTGCATTGGAAAGAACATAGCCATATAGCAGTGGTGTACCCTGGCGGTCACAGAGTGGGAGAAGTTTCCTAACAACCCTCGCCATAGATGTTTTCTGTAGAGGAACCCGGGATCACACTTACGCCCTGCTCCCTACATCATACGTGTTTGCATTGAGCCCCACTTGTAGATAGGTTACTCTTTTCCAAGTGCCCGTAGAGGAATTCTAAATAGTTTTCAGTCCCTGCTTCAGCCAGGATGCATTCAAGAAATAGATTTTGAAATAGGCATGTCTTAGTACCTCTGAACGCTCCCCAAGGACAAGTGCTTTGCCCAGAATGTTGTTTTTTTACCATGGGTTTGGGGTCTCATGAGGAGAAGGTGTATCACTGGATATAGTAAGGTATCTTATAACCAGTCATTGTGACTTCACTTTTGTATAGAAAACCGTGTCCACTTCAGTATGGTCAGGTAATGACAGAAAGATTTAATTTCATGGGAGAACTTAGATCTGAAAGGACTTTAGAGGGTGTACCACCCTTCAATTAATAGCCCAGGGAGGGGGAGGGACAGTCATAGTTTTCCTTTAAATGACACAGCTAATTCTCAGCAGAATGGGGCTCACACCCTAGCTTTAGGATCATGGTCTTAGAGGTCTTTCTTTCAGCATCATGGTCTCGGGGTTCTTTCAGGAAGAGCAGACCAGGGGCCTTACGAACACAGGCTGTGCCATTAAAATCAGATTAAAATTTCAGTGATCATTCGTAAGAGCTCTGTGATCTTCAGCAAGTGATTTGCCCTGTAAGCTTTTACTTCTGCATCTACAGAAAGGGGTTTTACAAGAAGAGCATTTTATATTTATACGATGATAATGCCGGATGGTAATAACAGCATTCATCTTAATGAATTTGTTTTGCGGATTCACGGGGACAATAAACACAAGGCTCAGCACAATGCCTGGCAAAGTCTGAGAAAACGCACATCTATCTTCGATTTTTATCGCTCTGTAACAAATTACCACAGTTACGGAAGCTTACAGTACTTACAATAACCCACATTTATGACCGTGCAAGTTCCACAGGCCAGAAGTCTGGCACTTTTTGGTCGAGTCCTGGCTCCAGCTCTCATAGGCAGATGCAGAATTGTCAGCCAGAGGGAAATACCTGCATACAGGCTCCCTGGGGCTGCTAGTGGTGTTCCCTCCCATGCAGTGTGGGCACCCTCACCTTGCTGCCTTGCAGGATCACGCTCAGTGCCCAGAGGCAACCCCTTGGTCCTTGTCATGAGATCCCTTGCATGAGTGTCTGCCTTACACCACGGCAGCCTGTGTCCTCATGGTCACTTCCAGTTGCCCTTTTGTGATGGGTGCTGGGCCTTTTACCTGAGCAGCTCAAGACCACCCAAGAAAACCTCCCTTTGGGAGAGCTCAAAGCCAATGGATGTGGGACCTTAATCCAGTCACCTTAGTCACATAAAGTATAATAATCCTAGGAGTGAATCCCTCCTAGTCACTGTCATACCCTCACTGATAGGACAGGGATTTCACAGGGTGTGTCCACCAAGGGCTGAAAACATGGGGAGTATCCCAGAATCCTGCCTTCCTCAGAGAACTATTATTATTGTCAGTTATCATTAATTACTCCCATCATCATTATTCTATGTTTCTGAGGTTATGATGGTTGAGAGCTCTAGAATTAAAAGTGATTCTGTGGTAATAGTAGGAAATACATACAAGTAAACAATTTATTTTGGAGCCTTTGCTTCTGAGGAAATGTACATTGTGTCACTCTGTTTGCATGTTCATTTGATTTTAGGCTGCACAACTAAATTTAAAACATGTGAAATGGCATCCCCCAAAGGACACAGCGACTTAAACCAGATCCTGAATGAGGACAAAAGTAGACAGTGATCACGGAAATGCAGAACATAACATTCAGTCACAATCGTTATGCTTAGTAATTTAGAATAGAGCCTTTCACTGATTTGGTGCTACTTCTAGTTAATGGAGGAAGAGAAGAGATTATTTTAAAAGAGTAATTAGTCAAGGCACTGCAAGTTTTACACATAAATGTGAGGGAGAGAAAAATCCGCTCATCATGCTAATGTTTCGTTGTCACCTATTTACACAATGTATATTCTCAGAATTTCAAATAAGTGTCCAAAAGAAGCTAATAAAAAAGTAATCCCCCTGACCACTTAGTAAAATGTACCTTCTGTCCTGTAAGCTCTGTTGTTAATTTTCTAGTACACCTTGAATGTGCCACGAGCAATTTGTAATGGCATCAGTTAACATTTGGGAAGTTGAGCACGATCACCTAGGATATTAAATATTTGCTCCAGGAATGCTAATAAAACCCATTGACATTATATTCCCAAAGCATTTTCTTTTTAAACAGTAACAGCAAAGTTAAGGGGTACCGAATAAGTGAGGGGCTATCTGGTTAGATCCATGTTCTTCAGTTCTTTTACTCTTTGTGTTCACATTGGTTCTGAGCATTGTTACTCTTGCTTAAGTGGGCAGTGGGCTTCAGGGCTCCGTCACTGCTGGTCCCACAGAAAATCTGTCTTTGCATAGTCAGAGTCATTGTGGGGATGTGGGTAATGAAATGAAAAGAAGGGATGAATTTGCCCTTCTCTCTACTTCCTCAGAGGGCCATTGTTATTTCTGTGTTTAGGGATTCTTGGATAGGAAGGAAATGAATTATTGTCACCTAACTTAGCCCCAGTTATAAAATATTATGTAGTCATTTCTACTAGCCTGACATGTTGGCAACAAAAAGAAAAAAAAAGAAGAAGAAGAAAGAAAGCTACTGTCCTGTTTTTAAAAGTTGAGTGATTACTAGTTAATGAGCTTAATGCATAGTATATTATGTTGGGAGGTTTGGTATTTTTTTTCTGCGTTACACACCATGGGTTATATAGAAAGTAACGGTGGTATCACTTCATTAAAACTATTCCATGAAGCAGAAATATTAAAAAGAGAGGCTGTTTTCTCATTTTAATCAGTTGTCTACTTGATGTATTAATTTTTCATCCAATTTTTTTTATTTAATAAAAAAAACTGTTAGAAATGTGAGTACATCAAACCCAGTTTCATTGCTTTAATTTTACTTATTTTGGCCTCACATAATTCAAATCAGCACTGTAGGTATGGATGGCAGTGCACCCTGTGATGATTTCTACTCATATTCTCCATTCATGTTTATAGGAATTGGAATATTGCTTGGCATGTAATAGGTGCTAGATACATATTGACTTAATGAATGAAGGGATTGTGGATATTAAACACAATAGTCTCTAATGAAATGATTGAATTAATTTTTCCTCCAATATAATTTCATGGTAAAAATACTCTGCATGCAGTTTTTGATTATAACTTAATGTATTAAGCCTGGTCAGAAATGAAAGGGACTTTCCAAGTGGATCTTCCAACAAAATATTAAAACTTTAAATCACTTTTATTACATTTTACGTATTTCTTTTGGGACCTTCCAGTCCCATGGAATGTATTCCATACATGTGAACAAGAAAAAAGGGAAAGAAAGTTGGAAGACATGAACGCCATTGGGAAGTAAAAGGATATTGCTTTTAATAATGGTCAAATCATATGCCATCATTTTGATTATGCTGCTTAGCTCTTATAATGAAGTATGTCCTCTTTTTCTGGGTTAAACTACAGATCGAACATGGCCAGTGATTTAAAGCCCATCCACTAGGAGACAACTCACATACTTAAGGAAAGCAATACAAATGCTGAGTCCTTCTAAGTATGTATTGGCTTGGTAATCACGTTTGATGAGCCAGTGGTTTGCGGGGTGTTTGGTTCTTCCTGAAGTCATCAATATTGCTTTGTTTAAAGACTTCAGAAAACAAGACTGTCTTGTAAACTATTTATTACTTCTTTGCTTGCCAAGGTATTTTGCTTTCTTATTTAGCCTTTAACTTTTTATGCCAGTTAAACTTATTTTTTATGTGTAGTTTTGTCTTTTGGAGATTTACATTTACAAGAGAATAGCAGATAATACATGTAAAGCACAGGGGAAAACCCAGATCTAGATGTTGCACAATTATTTTCAGCAGTATCAATGGCCATTTCAAATAGTTTAAGGCCCAGTGTGTATTTCTGTTGTCTAGAATTACTAATTTTGCTTTCTTTTATTGGAAGTTGATCAGGATGACGGGGTAATCTGGGATTTCCAGGATATTCTGGAGTAATTGAAGAATCCACTCCATGTGTGAGTGTTTTAACCAATGTCTACCCTACTTCCATTCCTGCCTCCTCATTTTTCTGCCTATTAGGATGAACAGTGACCTGATTTCAGATAGATGTTTAGTTTCTTCTAAAATGTATTTTTGATAAGGGTTGATGTTATTTATGAAGACTGAGATCAGATGTTTAGAAGTGATAATATTTTAGTCAACATGTACTCTGCCCCAAGATTTATACCATAGTTCTAGAATTTTCCTCTATCCTTTGCTAATAAATTCACTGCCAAATACCTCTGCTCACTATTTTTCATTAAAGTATTTCCTTGAAACAGAATTCAATTTCCTTCTCTTTAACCCTTTTGGTGCGGTTGTTGACCAAAGTCGACTGTAGGGTTCAGGAGGTGACTAAAGTTGACATCTAGGAGTCTAGTGTTACAGCCATACGTAACATGTTGATAGAAGTCAACAATGCTAATGACTTAAGTTGTATTCGCTTGGGGCAGCATGTAGCATTATTTTTAGGTTTTGCCTATTTTGGTGAGTTGGTGTACCAGGTGCAAGTCTGCTGGTTGTATCCCCAGAACAGTGTTTGGAACAGTTTTTGCTGATATTGACAATATTAAGCATGTCATGTTGAAAAAAATACATGTTTTCTGCAAATTTCATATGTTATTTTGTTGTTTTAGGTTTGTTTATAGGATGATTAGGAAGAAACTAACAAACTGCAACTGTAAATGATCCCTTGTGTAATTTGTAGTTTGGCCCAAATTTTTCACAAAATATTAAGCACTGGGGTGAGAGGTGAATTTTTTCAGCACCGAAAGGGTTAATGGAATTGATTTGATCACAGTGTGCCAAGATTTCTTATTAATTTAACATTTTTCAGTTATGTCTGCATAGCTGACATATGTCTTATTAGTTTCCAATATTGTGACTTAAGAAGTTGCATTGACTGTTGCCAAAGATGGTCTTATTTTTTTCTTTCTCAGCAAGCATTTAGAAAGTTGCTTCCTAATCAGTGAGCAGTAGGGCTAGACAGTTGACTGAGTGAAGTGCATATTTTATTTTACGATGAAATCTTGCTTAAAAGAGTAACCAAGAGGCCTCTCCTTTTTTTGGTTATCAACTCCAGCTCCTGTCTGTAAACCCACTACCCCTGCTGTCATCGGTTCGCAGCTTCCTGGGTCACCAGCCCATCTTTAACAATTCCATTCACACAGCCAGTTTCTCTGATCATTTCTGGAAACTCCAGTCTTGCTTCACAGGCACTTAGATCAAGCATCTCCTATCTTAGCCTGACCTTTAAAATTTTTATTTTTGATTGTTGTTGTTATTCATGTATTGATTTCCTCATTTTCCCCATTAAAATGTGAGATTTATGAGGGTAGAGAAGAATAATGATATATCTATCTACATCTAGTCCACGTGACCCACTGCCTTGGGTCCTTGGTCATTGCTTAGTGTAAGGGGAAGTTTCAAAATGAATGAATGAATGAATAAATGAATGAATTAATCAATAAATGAATATGATAGCTGTCGAAAAGTATCCGGCCACATAATAGGAAAAAACAGAGGCATTAATGGCTGGGTTTATTCGGGACAACCCTCATATATATGTCACATTACAGTTGTTATTACTATATGTACGATGGTTGTTACTGTCTCGCAGGCATTTATCGTGTGTGCTGACACTGTTCTTCTCTGTTTGTTTTTTCAGTTTGTCCTTACCACCTTACGAAGCCCAGGTACTGTGGTCCCGTGAGGAATGGCGACTTCCATGCCGCACCCAGCTCTGTACTGCACAGGTAAGCTCATGATTCTGTCTCCCTAGATTTCAGGCCTTTGGATTTCAGACACCCTGCTGTGAACCATGCTTCCGCACACGTCTCCCTTCACCACATCTTGATGGGATCCGGCCATACATTTGCTTTTGGACAGGAGCCTAGTACTTTTAGTCCATCTGTGAGCATGAATTAGGAGTTGACTAACCACAGGACAGGGGAGAAGGGGGAGACGAGTAAGAGTTGTATCTAAGGCTTCAGTTCCCAAGCGGTGGTCCCTGTACCCACAGCGGCATGTGCTGGGCCGCTCAGGTATGGGAAGAATAGTCAGTAACGGTGCAAAAACAAGTAAAGTAAAAAATGCAAAACGTTAGTCATGGAACAATAACTGTGAAGTTTAAATCACCATTACTGAAGACATTTTTCAAAATCAGATCACATTAACAAGTGATGATTGGTGAGGATGTGGCTATGAACCATTCCCCCAAATTGCTCTTCTGTCAATCATTATGCAGTTTCAGAACAATCCATTTAGGACATTTCTAGAACTTGCCTAAACATGTGAATACATCTGTAGCTAGACTGTTTGATCAGTTTAGTCATTGACTGAGTAAAAGTGCATTGTCTTTAATCGTGATTCTTTTCAAGTAGTTTTTTAATTTTATGTTTAAATACTTGATCATCATTATCAATATTCATCTGTGTTATGAATATTATAAAATTAAATCTGTGGTTTGTCCTTCTAGTGTGGTAATTTTTCTTTCCAAACTTACAACCTCATTTCTACTATTTTATATAAAAGTAGGCACTGACCAGAAGTGTCAATGTTTAAAAACAGCTGTTTTAAAAACAAGGGGTACAGTGTATAGAAATGGGTTTAAAAGGGGTACACAAGTGGGAGAAGGTTGGGAACCACTGCTGTAATGTTAATAATAATAAATAATGGTCAGATAGTGCCTTATGTTTTTCATAAGGAGGTTTCCCTGTGACTTCTTATTGAGTTGTAGTCATGTCACAAGTCGGGGAACCTAAACGAGGAGTTAGGAATATTAAGTGCTGTGGCCGATTCTGCAGCTGGTGGCCAGTGGCAGACCTGGGATTCCACTCTCAGTCCTGTGCAGAGGGCTCCCTTCCTCCCACACACCCTGGCCGTGTGTCCGCCTGTCCAGTGTTTCACACCGTTGTTTTCAAGCTCTTTGTTTGGGCCATCGTGCTTCCCCATTGTTTCCACTGGCCGTTGGAATTCTGGAGAAGGGCCCATAGCCATCATTACATTTGTTGTATAATTTAGGGACCGGATGGGCCTTGGTTTCTTGTCCAGAAATGGAGCTAGCAGTTCTACTTTCTATTCCAAAATGGAGCTGTTGGGTTAAATTGGGGTTTCCCAATCATGACGTGTGGACATTCTGGGCCAGGTGACTGATTCTGTTGTAGGAGGCTGGCCTGTGCCTTGGAGGGTTATCCCCACCCCTGGCCTCCACCCCACATCACTTCCCTGTTGTGACAATCACACAAGTCTTCAGATGCTGCCAAATTCTTTGCCTCCCTCAGGGAAACAACATTGCCCATGATTGAGAGCCTCTGGATTAAATTAAGATAGTGAATAGGAAAATGTTTTTTTAAGTTTTGAAACACTTTTCATGTTCAATGTATTGTTATGAGGATGGGCTTCAAGAATAGTTAGAATCTGCCATGGTAGTTGGGGTAAGCAGGTGGGAAAGAAAGCCCAGAGATGTGTAGGACAGGAGTTGCTCACTTGCTGGCCCCGCCTTGAGAGCTCCCTTATCGGATTCTTGCTCTAAATTTCCTGCTTTTGCATTACTCTAAGCAAATATTTAATAGGATGTTGACTGTTAATAGGACTTCCCATTACAGATTTAAGGTTTCATTTTTTAAGGAAACAAACATTCTGCAGCATGTTCACAAACATTGCTGAATAATTAAAACTAAATTGTGCTTGTCAAAATTAATGAATGCCTCCCCACCCCCAATTTGGAAAGAGAAAATGCCCTATTTTTTTTTTTACCACATGGTTTATTGCATATTATTTTTATTTGTGGTGTTGGGTGCTATGTAGGGACTCAGAGTTATTATTCAGAGTTAGAACGTTTGTGCTAAATTTGTTTTGTGGAATTGCGATCATAGAAGGTGCCAGTTAAATTTAAAGGCCTCCGTGTTGGTTTGTCTACTAATCACAGAGTAGAAAATGTAAAAAATTCCCTGAGGCAAGCAGCCTGCTAGAGTTGGATGTGAGATTTTTATTAAAATGACACAGTTGTACATTATTTATACGAGAGGTTTTTGGTGATGGGGCTTTGAGAAAGCTGTTCAGGAGGAGAATGCTGGCGTCTTCCCTGTCAAGAATTCTCTCCTATTTTATTTTAATGTTAACTTGCTACATTTACCATCTGGGATGGAAGCTTGCACGTCAACACCAACTACTGCAGGCTGCAAAGATCCAGAAATTATGTGGAATCGAGCAAATCGTGTCAGACAGGCTCGCCTCGTCGCCGCACGTTCCTTACAAGGAACATTGCTGGGATGGAGGAGAAGTTAGCTGTTTAATTTCCAGGTGGAGCTGGGTACCTTGAGACCAGCCGGACATCTTCCATTTGTACAACTTTTCATCATTGTCGGAACTGATCACATAAATCCTCCTGAGTATCTGTGTGTGGGATGCCTGTTTGGAGGTGATTTTATTTTTCCCCAATACGTCCCAAACACTCTGTCGTCTTTATTGTGTTTCCCTCTTCTATCTCCAAACGCGGTTTGCAACTTGCCTCACAAATCATATTGTCTCTACTTATTACCCAGGCTTTTCTTGAGCTGGTAAATGCATTCTCCCTTTTTTTCTCAGTGAGATTCAGAGTTTTCCCTCTTCTTATTCCCTGATGTTTTTCTTCACTTTACAATGCGAGAATTGCAGACACGCCATTTTTGACGCCTTCTGCATGACGCCTTTCCATTTATTGAAAACTAACGCTGTGTGATGGAACTCAGAAGAGTGATCTGAAATTCCTCATCTGTATTTTGTTCTGTGTCCCCAACTGCACCAGCTTTTCCAGATTATCTTCCCTTTCTTCTCACTTCCATCTGCATCATATAACTCCGAAAATTTTTGCTTTGCTTTTGTTTTGCAGATTCTTTTGTTTTGTTTTGTTTTTGTTTTGCAGATTCAGTCTGTGATGCAAACTTTCAGACTGACAGAACACTGCCAAAGCCTACTTAGGATTTTGCAGTTGTGTGTGAGGAAATGAATAACCTCAGACCTGCTGAATGGAGTGAAGGCTTTATTATTTGTAAGCCTGGACTTGTTGCATCACCTCTCTGTGCCATTTTTTTTTTTCAATGTCAAATGAGAATTTTATCAGTTTTCCTTTGCTTTTGCCCAAAGGATTCCTGAGGTGCCCAAATGTGAGGCACACGGAGATCTGAAGTACTTGAGTCGTTCCACGTCTTTCACTCTGCGCATGCATTTCTCCTCCGTAACTCTTGCTGATAACGAACCCATCAGACCCCTTAGAAAGTTAAATCCTGTTTCTTACTCATACCACAGTAGGTGGGGTCACACCTGCCTGCCAGAGAAGAAAAACTTATAATAGCAGAAACATAAATGAGCTAAAAGTTGATTTTTCTCTTTTTTTCTTTCAAGTGAAAGACAGGCCTTCCACAGGGATGTTAGGGACCCCTGCTTTGTCAACAGTGTCCTTGGCATTGTGACTGCAGGTATAGCTTTGATGTCGTAGGCACATTCCAATAAGCATAATGGAGGAAAGAACAATCACCTTTTCTTGAAGGAAGTTGCCAGTAGTTACTCTACAGTTGTTCTGATTAACCTCACAGACCAGGACGCAGTCACGTGGCCATGTGTAGAAGATGCAGTCTTAGTCTCATGCCTGTGTGCCCAGCTAAAATTTCTGTCTCTGGAAGCACAGACTAGTAGTATTTCCCCCAACAAATACTAATTTAAATGTATCATACACTCAAAACTGTGATATTGTTGAGTACATTGTGAACTACGTGTGGACAGGGACTAGTAGAATAATTTTGCATCATTAGTCTTCACTGGTAACACCAAAACAATGAATAAATATTCATTGACAGTGCACATCACAAGACAGTATTTTTGTTACATGTGCAATATAACTAATAATGACACTGATTTTTAAAAATATTTAGAACAATTTTTAAAATGGAAAGACTTGTACCCAAGCATTCCTTGACTCATTCGATAATCACCGAACATTTTATGTGCTAAATGCTGTGGTCAGATTAGTACAGTTTTTCTTATAATGGCAACTGTGGTGCCAGCATTTACCCAGGTACATTTTGGGTTTTCTTTGGAGATGACTCCCATGCTTGATTTCGAAAAGCCTAACAGGATAATTCTCTTCCCTGCTAAGTTTTCTCTTTACATGTGCTTTTTACATATTTTGCTCTGACAGCTTTCTGACTCCTCCTAACAAATCCATTCTGCCCCCTTTTCCCCACTCCCTGCCCCCTGTATGATGGTTGGGTCCCTAGGCAGGTTCTTAAAGAAAGGCTGGGACAGAGGCCCTTCTATACATCTAGGACACGGAGCCTTCATGTTCTGGGATCACATTAACTCAGGGGTTCATTTAGTGAGCACAGTCGTGGAAGGCATCAGTAATGCCTCTTGTGCAAATGGCTTCGTTGGTGATAAGCAGTATCACTATCTTGGGCGTTCTGGAAATGTCACACTGGAGGCTTCTCAGTAGCCACCACACGTGAATGGTTTGCCTGGCGTGAAGTGTTTGGATAACAAGACTCTGGGCTCTCTGGTACTGAAACTGAAGATGAAGTTGCAGAAGTTGTTTTTTTAAGTCTTCAAACATAAGGAAGCTGTGATGTGACCCACTTTATTATTATAGACTTTTAAGGGGAACCCAGTTATGGATTAAATGCACTTACCGGCATGGACCTGTCTTGTCTCAAAGAAACAAAGATGATGTTGGGGGATTTCCCTTTCAGGGATGCAGGGAGCATCTGAGGGGCAAACTTGGCCTGTGTCTCAATGATAGCATTCACCTCGTTTTCATGGCTCCCCTGCCTAACATGATGGGGAGATGGGGTATAGAAATTTCCAGTGATAGACATTGAACTATTTCCCGGGGCAGTGCTGCCTTTTACTTAAGGAATGAGCTGGTGTCCTCTGAGTTCACCTGGCTGTGTTTGTCAGGGAAGCACAGGTATATTGTGTTCTCACAGGACGAGGACTGTTGCAAAGAGCCATTTTCTTCCCAATGAAGAAATCTGTACTGGAGACAGATCAGCAGTTTCCCAGCTGGTTTGCCAAATCCTGAAATGATGTGTACAAATGAAAGCAGGAGAGATGCAGTTGGAATGAAAGGGATGTTTGAATCGCATCCCAGTTTATAATAGGATATTGTTTCATGGTTGTGCAATATTATAAACACCATGTGTGCTATGCATGACAGTCCTATCTCAGGTATGACTCACAGACTCTATGGGAGGGTGAAAATTTAAAAGCCTAGAATGTCAGGGTTGGCTGGGACTCTGTCTTCTAACCCATCTCTTATCCCTACTTGCCCACCCTGACCCCCCTCCCCCCAAATGTGCCTCCACAGCTCTATGGAAACACCCATTAAATCTTAAGGTAGCCTATTACATATTTGAACAGGATTGGATTTTCTGATATACATTGAAAACGACCACTTTATTGGTTTTGATTCTGTCACCAGAAGTCACATGGGACCGAGGCTTTCCACCTGATACATAACAGTCTTTAGGGGTTACTACAGTGCAACCATGTCTGCTGGGACCTGTTGCCTCCTGGATGAGGGTTGTAGCAGTGGAGGGGTGAGAAGTATACCAGTAATAGCTTGAGGGTATGGTTCATTCAACTTAACCGTGGGATGGATGTGGGCTGCAGGAAAAAGAGGACTCAGCGTTTTCATCCTGAACAGTTTTCACTGTGGGCTTGATATACCAGGTTTGGTATTGATGCACAATCACCCGTGCATTGACATGGGTGTTTGTGCTGCAGGTGGGGAAGGGTGTTCTGTAAGTTATGAGACTGTTAGCCAGGCTTCTCCTGTGGGCCAACAGGGTTCTCTCTCTTCTCACCCTTGTGCTTTGACTTGAGAGAGCAGTCCTATGTATTTAGGGTACATCAAGAGGATAGACCTAACACTGAGCTTTATTTTAACTCTAAAAACATGTGAATATCCAGTATGGAGATGAGTGTCATGCTATAAGACTTGCAATGAAACAGTCTTGGCAAATTACCAGGGTGAACGTTTTCAATGCGGCGATATGACACCCCAGTTACTGCCTCTGAATTCTCACCGGCGTTCAGAGCAGGAGGAGTTTGATCCTTTTCTATGGTGCCTGTTGCCTAATGGAACACAGTGCGGGCGGGCCTGGCTGTTGTGAGACTACAAAGTCTGTAAGTGGATTTGTTATATAAATCAGATTCTAGTTAATTCTAGTGTGCTTTACCTGTATCCATCTATAGCTGTATCTTTATCTGTATGTCTATCTGGGAGGAAAATAAAGAATTAGTCTTGAAAAATCTCAGCCCTTTATATTTTGCAATCCTTTATTTCCTTTACCAGCTGTGTGCAGGCAAATAACATTATGTCCAAAGTTAAAATGTGCAGAACACAAGAGGACAGGGACCTCTGGTATATTTCAGCCTGAAACTCTTATCCCTAGGGTAGGAACAGTGGCTTCTCTTCTGTGTTACATGCAAAGAGGGAATTAAGTGGCTAATTATCTGGTGGTAAACAGGTGTCTCCACCTGTCCACAGGGAGGAGGACACAGTGGCACTGTGACAGATGTACCAAATAGGCATCTGTCTGCATGTCCCAGGAATTACTTATCCTGTCTATAATGGAACTCAGCTGCATCGAGAAATAAACCGAGGCTAAATTCTGAATGTGGACATGTCCTGCATACTCGCAAAGTTTTCAGAGGTGTGCCTTTCAGAAATAAACGGCACATTCACAGGATTAGCACGCAGAGGCCCGTGTTTAATCAAAGGTTTGTGTGGTGGCGAGTGCACACATTCATGGCATTAAATTTAATCAGGGATGGTTCTGGCATGTGGGTGGCAAGCCTACTGATTAATTCATTTATATTCTGGAAATAAGATATATTCTCCTGGATATATTTCCACAGTTTGGCAATGCACAGTGTGCGTTTCAGCATCTTTAAATGGCTTCTTTGTTCCCAGTCTCAGAGCCAGAGTCATGCTTGATGCCATGTGCTGACTAGCTCACCAGCCTTGGAGTGACAAACAGGAAATGGCACCATTTTAGCTGCTGTCTGGGAAGAACACCAAAGGCACAGTTGAGGTGGCTGTAAATACGTCAGGATTTTGATGTCACCTGTTCGAATTGCCTTGAGAAACCCTTTAGGAAAGAGGTGGAGGTGAACTTATGATAACCTGAGATCTTGAAACAGTTAAAGCCACTTTGGTTGGGATTCTGAAATTGGTTAAGTACAAGCACGTCTGTGATGTAAGAGATTATATTAAAATGATAATTTTTGGAGTAGAAGGAAACCAGAGTGATTATAGTCAATTCCCTGATTTCAAAAGTAATGAAATGAAAAGGAGACTCAGAAGTGAATTGATCATTTTTTTTTAGATGTAAAGATGGTTGGGTGTAGAGCTTGGTCTCAGGAGTCCAAAGCCGGTTTGAAGTGTGTGTGCGCGCACGTGTGGTGGGGGTGACTGAGTGGGTAGTTCCTAGATGTGAGAACAGAGAGAAGTAAAGGAGTATGTGAGATATATGAGTACTGTCCAAAAAGTATTCAGCCCTGTAACCGTTCTTGTTAGATTGACAATGGCTGGAGTTTTTCTGGACAGCCCTTGTTCATATGTACATCATACATGTGGGACCACCCTGTGTAAACATGTCATTTGCCTTTAAGTGTGGGGATAGGACAGGAGTGGGTGTTCTGACTGCTGGGAACCCACTCCCCTCCTTTTCAGAAGTGTGTCACAGATGGCTCTGGGGAAGATGACCAGTAGGTTCTCTTAGTGTGCTCACAGACACACCTAAAGGGATAAGAAAGAATAGGTTCACTGTGGTCATCTTCTGGCATGATGAAAATGGATCTTAGAAATTATCCGGGTAATTGCGTGTCTTGGGAGGTCCCAGGAGGGGCTGACCACGGCTCAGCTCCTTCCATTCTGTGTGTTTCTCATGGCCCAGCTACCTTCTGGAGAGGATTGTTCTGTATGAAAATCATCAGGTGCTACATGCACAGGGTATTTGAGCTAGGTTTGTGAGCTAAGGTAGCTGCCCACTCTGAAAGAATTCTCCCTGAAGTTGAACATCTCTGTTTTGGTTTTTAGAAATATGAATGTTAATGAGGCCACTTATTATGAACTTAGAAACCTAGCTGCTTCTGGTATTACCTTGTGGCCAAAACAGTGCAGACTGGAGTGGTATAAATTATATTGTTGCTAAACAATGCAGAGTAGAGAAAAGAGCTAGGCCATTCCTGTGAACTGCTTTATTTAATCTGTATGTAATAAGCCTGTTTATACTTATTAATAAACTGCAGTCACTAGAAACATGAACAACTTGTGTCTTTCCTCCTGTTCCCCTTGAAATCAATAACAAAATAATCTCATTTTGTTATTGTTGCTAAGAGAGAGGAATGTGACAGAAAAACCACCTATTTATACCTGAGTTCTAATCTTGGAGCTCCTGTGACAAAGAATGTTCTTGAATGAGCCTCCTATTTTGTGAATTGCTCATAATGTGGAAGACAGTTTCAGGGATGGGGCAGCCACAGAGCAGATCCAGTTCCTGTGAATGCCTTCCCTCCTGGATTCTGTTTCTTCGTAACTTTTCTGCCTCCACCCCTTCCTGTGTCAAGTAGGATTATAATAGCACCTACGCAAGAGATTTATTATGAAGATGAAATGAGTTAGTGCTTGTAATGCACTATGTAATTACTCACCATTATTCTTTTAATGAGAAAAATCATCAGTTAGATTATCTTGTTACGGAAAAGAATGGCATGAATCCAGGTACCTAGCCAATTAAATTAGCCTTTTCTTCAGAGATTAACCTGTTTAGAGCAGTACTTCTGAACAGGGGTATCAAGTCACCCGAGGGGGAGAGGGTCCCTCCTACAGCAAATGGCTTATTGGAGTCAAAGCGTTGTTGTGAGGCAGCTATTGGTAACTGGAGGACCTCACCTTATGCGACCTTTTGAGCTTTGTTCTCCAGTAAACAACATTTTGTAATTCAGAGTCATGTCAAATAATTACCTTTTATATCAGAATTCTAAACCGTACTCAAACTATTATACAATATATATTAAAACATTATTAATAACCTATTTTTGAAGGATATTTGAAAATAAGGGAACAAGTTCACCAGATGTTAAATAGAAAAAAACCAGGCTAACAGGGTGCAAAACAGTATTTCCATCAGGTTCTAAATTTGTAATTCCTCAAAGAGTTTGATCATTGTGAAAAATGTTATTAAAATATTATAATCCTATAATAAATTTTAAGGAGTACTGTCTTGGTTTGGCCTTAATATTTTCTAAAATAAAAATTATAGGTTTTTTTGTGTGATAATAAAACTTACAAAGCTCATAGTAGGCATTTAAAGCCAAACAGAAAAAAATAAATTGTCAACAATCTTACCTCCTCAGAAATGACTGTTAAATGTTTTAAAAAATGTTCCTCCAGATTTTATTTATGACTTTCTGTATGTGCCATTTCTTTCACTGTATATAAACAGAGTTTGTATAATTTACTTTTTCCCCACTTAACAATATGTTGCACATATCTTCTTACTGTTACAGTGACTGACTCTCATGGTCATCCTAATGGTCATCCAGTCTCTTACTGGTGGAGGGATATAGAATTCATTTTTTATCTGTTTGTACAATTAGAGCATTGAAACTACACTCAGTAAACATTCTTGTTCCTATCAATTTAGACCTCAAAAAGGTTTATGAGTAGAGTTCCAGACTTTTTTAAAAATCATCTAATTGTTTTTGTCTATTTTTATTTAAACATTAATGAGGTAGAGTATCTTTTCATAGATGTATTTGAGCCCCTCAGCTAGTTATTTATGGTGTAACTATGATCACTTATTTCTTAGAAGGAACATTTTAAGAGGAGCATAAACACTTGAAGAGTTTGTTTTTACCACCCCCTCACCCCCCCTACTCCCCATCCCATGACTCTGGTCTCTTTCTCATGAGGATGAGGTGGTGATTGGATTCTCAGTCATTGCTTTTGTACAATCCCAGGATCCAATTAAAGGAAACTGTTGGGGTTAATCCCACCCACCAGTTACTGAGGAGGGAGCTGAGATGAGAGTCAGAGGGGATAGAGCCCTATCCAGGCACCCAGTGCTGTCCCTTTTTGTCGCTATAGATGTAACTGTGTGCCTCACACCAGACAGCTCTCTAAAACTGAGCCAAGAATGGGAATTAATTTTTAAAAATATCAACATATGATGTACTGTCCTCTCTGACGTTAGCTAAACTGGGAGGAAAAATAAAAATAAAGTTTACCTAGAAATTTGTTCAGTGATCCATTTTTTCTGCTATATGCAATGGTGGAAGTCTTATACTGGCCAGATTTTGAAATGCCACCTAGAGGTGGACATTTATTAAAGATCTTGTAGTAATAGCAGGACACTGTGATTCTGTTAAATTGCCTACAGATTTTTCAGAGACACCATTAAAAATTTTTATTTTTCTATTGTGTTCTTCATTTTCATTTTATATTTGAAGTATAACCTTTGGAAGACTTTCAGGTATCTCCTTTAGTCTTTTTTTCCTCCTTCTCTCAAGATTATTATGCAAATAAATAGCAACAAAAGTGGAAAAAAATGGATAGGTTTGGTAAAAACATACCAAAAAAGCAAGAGAGAAGGAAGGAATTACATGTTATAGAACCCGCTGTTTCCCCAGGGGAACTTTCAGGGCTGTGAGGATTCATAAAATTGTAGTACCCCGTCTTTGGAGGAAACGATATTGCATCATTGAAATATTCATCTTTCCTGTTAGAGTAAGGTGGTAGAAACACATTCTTAGCAAAATGTCAGTCAAGTTTATTATGAGCAAAATGCCTATTCGTTCATTTGTTTGTTTTTATTATTAAGAGAGTGACTTTTAAAGTTAAGGCACCTCAAAGTTACGGCTTTTTTTCAGAATACGTTCTTTGGATCTGAACACAAGTTCCCAGTAAATAGTTTATAGAGACGCACAGAAAGGGATGTAGTTTTCAGCAGGCTCCATCAGCCATGAAATAGCACTGTTTGTCTTTGTTTTTCTGATTTCTCCTCTTGCCAGTGTCCCCAGCAGGTGTTGGCATATAGCTTTCAGGACCCCTCTGTTTACTGCTCCTGTGTGGGACGCACATACATGTAATTAACTACTCTTCCCCTCCAGTCTCCGCCGTGGGCAGAGTTGTCATCCAGGTTCGCATGACGGATTGCCTGCATCTCCTGTCTTCCTGCTTCATCCTTCCTCACCTGGCAATATTGATTCCCTCCCCTGCAGGTGAGACACACCTCCGTGGCTCCTTCCTGCTTCCTTCCTTCTTGCTGGAGACTTTACCTTCTCAGCACAGGCCTTTCATTAATTTGCTCTGTCAGTTTCTCCATCTTTGCATGGCTGCCTCATTCAATGGAATCGGCGTGATACCAGAGCACGTGGGATAAAGGACTTAAGATTTTTTTTAAACAGGAAATTGTAAATCTGAAAATGAGAAGACCAATGACTTTAGAAGGTGATTTCTAACTGAATATGGCAGCAGAGTGTGATTTTCTTGATGAGCTCCCTCTCCGCATCTCATTAAATGTCTTAGAAGATACACAGAAAGGCATTGGTTGGCAGCGAGATTGTAAATTACAGATGAGAAGATCTCATAACTCAGGCAGCAACTCCCCTCTAAATATGAAGGCTGTCCGGAAAGTATCCAGTCATGTAACATGAAAAATAGAGGCATTTATGGCTGGATTTTTTTCCAGACAGCCCTTGTATAAACAAACAAAACAAAAAATATGATCTATAAAATAATAAAAATGAAAATGGCCTCACTTTCTCTGTATCACTAAGTGCTAAAAGTCAGTAGAAGAGGTTATTAATGGCTCATTCATGGAATTGGCTTAAGAAATGCATTATTAGCCTACACAGCCTAGTGATACCAGCATGCGTATTTTTCTTGACAAAGTAAGAAAATAAACCAACCAGCAAGAAACCAATTCTGTTATGCCCTGAAAAATATTACTAGGAAAGTAGATGATATTTCCCTAACTTGGCACTACTTGTCACCAGAGCTGCCATCTCCCTTCTTTCTCTTTCCACCATGGTCAGCTCCTGTCTTTCTACGTCAGTGCAGACACTCCCAGCTCTCAGAGGACAGCGTGTTTTGAGATGCGTAGTGTGGAGAGGGGTGGGCATGCTGAGCTGTGCAGAGAGAAGTACTGTGTTCACGGCATACATGTGGACGTTCCTATTACCTCCCATGAAGAGCTTTAAAATACATGTACAGCACCATAGCTAAGAGAAAGGACATTAAACAGACAGGCTGGCTTTGAATTCCAAGATGGCGGTGTCCTAACTCTCCAACTCTGGAGGAGTTTCCTAACTTCTTTGTTCTTTAGTTTCCACTTTTGTAAAATGGGGATGAAACACTTCACTGGACACCAATACTGTTTGGCCTTCACTTCGGCTTGGAGGGAACTGAGTCCTGCCAGCTCTGCAGAACTGAGGTAAAGGCCATACCCATCCTGTTGAAATCCCATGCACATGTGCCAGCGGCAGTTTCTAGCCTCATGTGTTTACCTGCTGTGTGAGAGAAATGCCCTGCCTGAGTAGGTCTCTCCCCATTCACATATTAACAAGCAAAACAACTAACTGAAACCAACTGTACGTCCCTGTGAAATAACTGATTCAGGCCAGGATGAGTAATTTTTAATAAGTTGGTTCATTGGCAGCTGGATAATTTTACAATGTCAAGGGAGAATTATACACATAATTTTCTAGTCAAAGGAAAAAAATTGTACAGTAAAGGGATCAGACCATTTTCATTATAATCCAGGAGTAAGTCAGATGCCCTTTGCCTCTTGATAGGATGTAGAATAAAACAAGAACCATCTATGATGGTTTTGGACCATTCTATTAGTCCAAAAACTTTTACCGACATCGACTCTCCGGGAGATACAGGGACTAGAAGACCATGCCTGGCATCCCACATATGCAACCAGACACATAGCAGATGTGACCTCTTCAACAAGTTCATTTCTAGAAACATGACTGCACTAAATTCAAAGGGACTCTAGGGACACAACAGATTATGATGCTTGAATTGGATACTTATTTTGTCAAACCAGATTAAAAGGACATTTCAGTAAATAGTGCCCGTTTCTATAAAGTATGGTATGCATTGTGAAAGGTAAGCGGGACTTTGGCTGAAATATCCCTGGACACAATTGTGATACATCTATTTTCATGTCCTGCAAGTGTTCTCTGCCTTTCATCACATTTTCCCAATCACCAGGTGTAACAGTAGACCAATCAATAGGTCTTTATAAAGATAGTTGCTGGTATAACCAAGTGCTCTTGACTAAGGATAATTCAAGAATTGTTTATTATGATGCTTAAAGGTAATCATTATGTATTTATTCCTTTCTTCCTCCCTTCTTGTCTCTACGCTTTGGACCCAAGTTGCAAAATCTTAAATTTACTGTTGATGATGCGATTGGAGAAGGACGTTTCTTGCTCCAGGTCCCATGACTGGTGACTTCTGTGATTGACATGCAGATGGTCTAATCCAGAAATCGTGTTCTTAGCCAAAATGCCGTACGGTCTTCAACTATTGACCCCTGCCAATATATGGCCACAAGCCTAGAGAACACAATGAAATGACAAATTTATAAGGAGAAACCACACCGGGTAGTTTTTCATGGAAAATCCCTACCTTGGTTGCTTACTTTATCAGCTTAAGGCAACTTCTGAACAATGCCTGGGACTTAGAACCCCAGTCTTACAAAGGTGTTCTGAAAGCCTTCACAGCACGATTTAAGTTCCTGACAGAAGTTGGGGACTTGACGAGAATGACACCTGTGGCTTTTGTCCCAACCACCTGGGGGAGGGACTTCACACTGCATCCACCTCCAGCAGTCTTGGAGTGACAGAAGCAGCCTTTCGGAGGTGGCACCCGCTCACTGTGTTAGTGACAAGTTAAAATTCGGTTGGCATTTTCTACACTCTTGACAGTTTGTGACATGCTGCCGGATGATATGGAAAGCCTACAAACGAAAAGTTTGCTGTGACCTAATAAGCAAAGTTGGAGAAGTTATTCCTGTCACAGAAGAGACTTCGTAGTCTCCTTTTAAACATGGCCTGAAAATTACCAGCTTTGTGGTTCTTGGCTGCACCTGTCCTATCTTTCTGTACCTTCTACTCTGTTTACATGCAAAGCTGTGCTGAACTCAGGATCTGATGTCCCCCAGTGTGACCTTAACCCAATGATTTCATCTTTTTGAGCCTTGGTCTGCCTATCTGTCCAGTAGGGGCAATGGGAGCACACAGCATCTTTGCAGACATGAAAACAAATAAGAACCCTGCTTGGTGACTGTCTACTATCTACTTACCACAACTACTGTGCCACTGTCCCCGTGGCCTGTGGATCTCAAGACTGAAGCATCTTGGTAGTTAAGCATGGTAATATCCTGAAAGGCTTTTGTCATCTCTCCTGTCCCTTGTGCAATGCCTCTTACATCTCTCCTGGCTACTCACTAGCTGTCTCCAAAGGAACACAGTGATTTGTGAAGCCTCTGAAGCCCTCTGTCACACCTGGCAAGTGTCATCCTCTACCAGTTGATAGGTTTTCCCTTTTCCTAATTCATGATAAGCTTCAATAGTTGTCTTTGCACATTTGCATGGGAAAAGGGTTGGCTAACAGCCTTCTGTATCGTTAGACCAGTCTGCATTTTCCATGTACCTTTTAGGTATGTTTATTTTAGTGTTCACCCTGTGAGCTGCTTTATTTGTCAAGTAACAGACCTGTCTGTCATCTTGCTCTGTGAAGATAAGGATTGGTTAACTTTGAGGTATACTTGTAGTTTGGTGTTCTTGACCAACTCTTTTTTTGGCTAATAAATGTTGACTCTAAAACAATGACTTTCTTGTGTTTTAAATTTTAATAAGCCATCATATCAGCTTCTAACTTCCTACATTTCCCCCAATAAGCATTCATTTTTTCCCCCTTTATCTTTAAAGGGCTGTCCAGAAGAAATCCAGCCACAGATGCCTCTATTTTTCTTATTACATGGCTGGTTACTTTCTAGACAGCCCTTGTACACCCCTACTCTAGTGTTGCAACCTACCTTTTGACATTTCCTTACTTTTCTGTATATTGCACTTTATTAATCTGTTGAAGATGATAATCCATATTGTCTGGCAGATCATGGATATAAGCTTTTCTCTTACAATTTATTTTCTTGAAAATGCCTGTTCTACACAGTTTTGGGTTGATGGACTTGAATTTTATGAGGCCAGTTAAATGCAGCAAACATTTGTGAAATTACTGAAAATGGATTGATAGTGACAAAGATTTAATGACTTTTGTTTATTGCTGACTGGTTGTAGTTCCTTTTGTCTCAGAAATTTTCCTGAAATAAGGATGTTAAAGTGACCCAGCATGGTACAATTTGCATTTTTTCATGTTTTCTGGCAGAGAAGGCAGCCCCACAGTACTGCGATCACTGTCACCCAGTCGGTACTGTGATCAGTCCTCCCAGGTTACTTTCTGTGCTCTGTGTTATTCACCAGCCGGTGGCCATTTTTTCTTCTACTTTGGTGACTGTTTTGGACAAAGATGACTGACCACACATGCATTTCACATAAGGAAACAAAGCAAGACTATGACACTGGCTATTTAAATGCATGTTTTACAGTGTCTTGAGTTCCTTTCAAGAAGACATTGTAGCCAAGAAAATTGAAAACGTATTTTTACAGAAAAAAATGTACACAGATGTACATAGCAGGATTATTTGTAATAGCCAGAAATGGGAAACAATGCAAATGTCTATCCACTGATGATAGATAGACAAAATGGGACATATGCATAAATGGAAGGTTATTCAGCCACAAAAAGGAATGATACACAGTAGACTCTGAGTTAACCGGCCCCCATGCCAGATAACCATAGCATTACTTCTTTCTTTTTCTTTCTGGTTGCTCGAGAGTGCCGGTTGCTTGAGTTCTGGTTAGCGGAGAGTCTGAGGTACTCATACATGTTGCAAGGTGGAAGAACCTTGAAAACATGCTAAGTGAAGGAAATCAGACACAGAAGTCTGTATATTGTTTGCCTTCATGTATATGTTGTCCTTGTGGCTTTTTTCACAGTGGCAGTGTAGTCATGTTGTGATCTGGGAGTGGGTACTTAATTTTATTTTTTTAATATGGGTAGTTCCCTGGGTGGGAATCGAACCCAGGCCGCAGTACTGACAGGGCCAAAGCCTAGCCACTGCACCACCAGGGAACTCCGCCTTCATGTGTATGAATTGTCCAGAAGAGGCAAGTCCATGGAGACAGAAAGTGGAGTAGGGCTGGGTGAAGAGGCGATGGAGAGTGATTGCTTAGTGGGTGTAGGATTTCTTTTGGAAATGACAAAAATTTTGTGGAATTAGAGAGTAATGATGGTTGCACAAACTTGTGAGTGTATTTAAGACCACCAAATTTATTTTACACATCAGAATGGTTAAATGGTGAATTTTATGTGGTGTGAATTTTCTTTACCTCAGTAAAAATATTTAAGAAATGATGTTGTAGTGAACAGAGGGCGTACTAATAAGAAGCCAATAGAATGAGTGGGGAATGCTGCGAGTGTGAGAGCACCTTCTGCCTAGGTTTTAGGAGAACGGCTAGACATGGATGAGCAGTTGCAGGTAATAATACTAAATGCTGGGATGCTATTGGATAAGATACACTCACCACCACCCTTTATAGTAGTAACAGAGTGGGTGTTCCACGTTCCATGAGTGTGTTTCCTCTCCCTGAAAAATAACAGCATAGTTTGTCATTAAACTAGGAGAATGGAAATACAGATTAATGTAGTCACAAGTCTGTCACCAAAACAGACTCATAGCGTAGTAAATGCCACATCATGAGGAGTGGGGGACTGAAGATACTGCCTAGCCAAACTGGGTGTAAATGGGGGCTTCCTCAGGGCCATTTCATCCACTTTATTTTGAAGGATGTGTAGGAGTTCCACAGTGCAGATACAGAGCAAACAGCGTGGGCTGCAAGGCACGCATCTTACCTTCACTCCTTTTTCTGTACAACAAGGCTTTGTCAGTGCTGCTTTGGGCCCAACCACTCATTCTGTCTCTATCACTGAAACAGCTCACAGTCTGCTTTGGTTTAGTTTGTAAGGTTTCCCTGCAACTTTTGCTTTTCTGCTTAAGGAAAGCCATTATAACTTTTTTTTTTTTAATCTTTGGACCTACAAAAGCTGAGAAAGCACATTTCCCTTTATGAATTTTTCATGTGCTCATCTGATGCTTGTGTGCTCTCTGCCCCTTTGCCTGGCCTGAAATCCTCTTAC
This sequence comes from Lyroderma lyra, assembly GCA_004026885.1. Classification (NCBI taxonomy): domain Eukaryota; kingdom Metazoa; phylum Chordata; class Mammalia; order Chiroptera; family Megadermatidae; genus Lyroderma; species Lyroderma lyra. The sequence goes on from PVJL010003789.1 coordinate 95,754, forward strand.
TTATTTAGTTCATCTCTTGCTATTTGCCCATGCAAATGCAAGACTGTACAGGGCTAATATAGTAAGGGCATGTTGGCAGAGTGAAAAAGGAAATGAAAGAAAGCGGATAGAACAAATACCCAAAGAGGGAAAAAGAGCAGGGCTGGTGGGCTGCTCTCTGAGGTTCAAGAAGGAAAGAAGGAGAATGAGGAAGCAGTTGGGGAGAAAGACTGATGCTGCCTGCAGGCTGGCGGACGTGAAGGAAGCAACTGCAAGAACAATGCCAAAGTCAAGGACAGGACAGAAACATTTTCCTTCAATTGAGGAGCAAGAATGCAGGACTATTTAAGTTACTCACAAATATACGAGGGCTGTCTGCAAAGTATCCAGCCATGTAACATATAAAGTAGAGGCATTAATGGCTGGAGTTTTCCCGGACAGCCCTCGTATTCTTCTTCAGGCTGGACGGCACTACACCTACAAATACTTAGCATTCTGTGGTGTTGAGGTGACTTTACACTTTTGGATATCTTGCAATAATTATCTCATTAGTCCTAATCATATTTCTGGAAGGTTTTTTTCTTTTTAATTGTCTTACTGTTTTCTGTGATTTTCTTTACTTCTAACAAAAATATTTTATTGTCTGAGTCTTATATATACCAAATTTCTCATGCTGGCTTTAAATGAAGCAAATTATTATATAATGTGTAGTTTGAAATTTCTAATGGAGCATCAAGGTAGGGGTCTGTTACATAATTGTAATACAGAAAGAACTGAATATGCCACTCCAAAGTAGGCTACTTCGGCATAAGGATAATTTTGAGCTGAAGGCAATTGAGAAGAAGCAGAGACAAGAAAAATTCCCTGCCATCCCCCTTTTTGCCAAAAAGCAGGGCATACAAGGGATGTCCAGAAAGTATCCAGCCTCATGACATGAAAATAGAGGCACTTATGGCGAGGTTTTTTTTCCAGACAGCCCTTGTATATTTTCAAAGGTGTCTCTCCTCCCCTCTCTACTAGGAAAGACAAGAGTTAATCACCAGAGACAACTTTAGACCCTGTGAGCCTACAGATGGTACCAGAGGAGCCTGGAAGACAGACCCCACTGACTCACCTTTATCCACCATTAATTCATCTCCCTACAGCTCCACCCGCCCCTCATTCCCAGAAGCCTAAAACTGCTTTTTGTCATCCTGTCATTTGTCCACAAATCAGTTCTTGTTGAGGATGCAGTGTCAGCTGGACTGCTGAGCTTTGAGTGACTTAGTCTTCCTAGGCCTCTCCCATGTATATGTGTGGTATACATGTTACAAACTTGAGTTTGTTTTTCTCTTGTTAATCTGTCCTATTACAGGGTCTCAGTCAACTCATAATGGTAAAAGGGAAGTTATTTTTTCTGTCCTACAGTATTGCAGCTTTCTATTTTAGAATAATTTACTTACATAGTTATTAAAATGTAACTCCTATAATAGAGCTATTTAAAATCGGCCAGCATCATCTTTGAGACTGTTTAACAGTAATAATAACTGTTTTTAAGAGTGTTGGGAGACTCAGTTACACCACTTATAATATCATTGAGCTAACAGCCATGAAAAGTAATCTTGAGGAAACATTGAATAATATGTAAAATATTTCTGATAAATACATATTATAGAAAATTATTAATATTAAAGTGATTCATATTTTACTCTAGAGAGAGGTTTGGAAAATATATTAACGCTTCAACAGTTATCTTATGAGGTGTAGGTAAAAGGATAATTTTTATTGTATTATATATATTATATTTGCCAGTTTATTTAAGGTATGATTTTTAAGAATAAGAGGAACAATAAATTATACAAATAAAAACTGAAAAGGGCTCAGTTTACCTAAAAACGAGGTTTTTATTTTCTTGTAACAGACACAGTAAGTAATTAAGAGAGTGGTGTTAACTACTAGTAAACACGTAGACTATGGAGTTTGTAGTTACTACATTACTACCTGAAGTATTGCAAGGTGCATAACAAATACGTACTTAAAAGCTCATAATGATGTTCTCTTTTTTAATTAAAATGTAATTAACACATAACATTATATTACTTTCAGGTGTACAATATTATGATTCAATATTTGTATATATTGCAAAATGATCACAATAATAAGTTTGGTTAACATGCGTTACCGTTCAAAGTTACAATCTTTTTTTGGTGTGATGAAAACCTTTCAGATCTACTCTTAGCAACTTCCAAACATGCAATACTAAGTATTAACCATAGTCTCCATGCTGTACGTCACATCCTTATGATTCATTTATTGTATAACTGGAAGTTTGTGCCTTTTGACTCCTTTCACCCGTTTTCCCCATTCTCTACCCCCACCTCTGCTAGCTACCAGTCTTCTCTGTATCTGTGAATTTTTGTGTAAGATTCCACATATAAGTGAGATCACACAGTATTTGTCTTTCTCTGACTTATTTCATATAACATAACACAGTCAAGGTCCATCCATGTTGTTGCAATTGGCAATATTTCATTCATTTTTATGACTAATATTCCATTGTATCTATATATCAAGTTTTCATTAACCCTGCCAGACCTGAGGCCATGAACCTAACTGTCCCCTATACCTGGGCTCCTGAGCGTTAAAGAGAAAAAACCAACATGATATAGAAAAATGTTAGTTACATGCAAACAAGTGGTTAGAATAAGATGGAACTTGGAGACATTGTAGAAAATAGGTCTACCTTTCATTTCGAAAATTAGGTACAGCGGTATAGCGGCAGATTTGGAAATTACTGAAAAATCGGTACAGTGGTCTGGGAGGGTTAAGAAGTTCTTAATCTGTAAACAGATTTAAAAAGGATTTAATTTGATGAATGGGTTGGTCAAGCAAATAATTTTTCTTCTTGAATTACTGTCGATAAATCTGTCCAATGACATTGCAATTGCTTATTATTCTTTCATCTCATAATTTCATTAATAACATTGAATTTATTGAAGTGGAAACATAAGATTGAGGGTCGTACACTTTCTACCCTCTTGATCCCCTCTATTACATCTCTTCTTTCTTATATTCCAAGTATAGGGCTATGATTAAAAAAATTAGTAACATAGGAGTCATAAACAAGTGTAGACCTCCTCATATTAGAAAATCTCATTGCTTATTATACTACCCGTTATTCCACTAATAACATATTCACTTTAGAAAATGAGAAAAATCTAGGTAAGCAGAACCAAGACAATTAGTCATATCTGATTCTAACACCAGAAGATTATAACCAATGTCATTTTGGTATTATCCATCTACATTTGTTTTTCTGTGTTTAAATAATCACACAAATAAATGATTGTGTATTTTTCCAAATGTTGAATGGCTGTATTTTGCTCTTAGTGTTATAATACGAGCATCTCCCATGTCAGGGAATATTATTCTCCATTATTTTAATGGCCAGATACTATCCCACATGTGGATGTACATAACTTACTTAACTATCTTCTGTCTATTGAGGAGAAATTCCTGAAATAGAATTGATGAATCAAAGAATGTGTATATACTATGTTTTGAATGCATGAGTACATTTTTATTAGGGAAATTTGTACCAATTTACATGTCTGTCTACACTGAATTAAAATACTGATTTAACTACATCCTTGCTGATTTTGGGTGACATATTTTTCTTTTATTTGCCATTATTATAAGCAAGAAAGGTATCATTTTTATTGTATTAGTAAACTTAAAAAATTAACTTATACTTAATATATCTATATGTACCTATATGTATCTTTTTATCTATACATACATATATATATATTAATACATATATATTAGACCTTTAAAAACATTGTGAACTTGTATTTTGATACCGTGGTTGGTCTTTACGTCAATTTTCTTATTGATTAGAAAAGTGAGCACCTCCCTCTCGTCAAATATGTAGTAACTAAATAAAAAATATTGTGAAACCTGAAAGGAAAATAACACAATCCCAAACATAAAGGGTCCAGTTAGCTTAAAAATACATGACTACTAAACAAGACTTAAAGTATGTAAAAAAAATAGGAAACAGATACAACTTTCAGTTTCTAAATAGAACAGTTGTCCTAAAATATGTCAAACGGTGCTTAGGTCAGATGACTCATAGTCAGAATATACGATGAATGTGTGAATGGGATGCATTTCAGCTGACTTGTGGGTTAAAAAGATGAGGAGCCATAATTAATTAGTTAATTATTAGTTATCAACATAGTCAGAATATACGATGAATGTGTGAATGGGATGCATTTCAGCTGACTTGTGGGTTAAAAAGATGAGGAGCCATAATTAATTAGTTAATTATTAGTTATCAACATAGTCAGAATATACGATGAATGTGTAAATGGGATGCATTTCAGCTGACTTGTGGGTTAAAAAGATGAGGAGCCATAATTAATTAGTTAATTATTAGTTATCAACAGATTATTAGTTAATAACCGTCACATAATGATATTCATAGTTGTCTCTAACATCTCCCTAAGGGAGTGTGGGTCTCATTCTCTCACAGAACCTCTTTGTTCAGTGACGGGCATTCACATGATAAGGTTATTGTGGAGATGATTTTGTCATTTGATGGGAGCTGCACTAGGTTACATTGAAGGCCATCTCTAGCCCCGAGATTAAACATGACCTCATAGACTTGGACAGCTGAGGGACAGTATGCCATCCTGTCCATTGTAGCCCTAAGACACTATGGGTGAAATAAGAAGCTGTGTTATAGCAGCATGTTGTAAACTTCAAGTTTGAAATTGCCTGTGAATGATGGTAACTGGGTTGATTGACTTAGTGAACTTAGTAAGCGATTTATATTCATTTCCTGGTGCTTGGATTATATTACAGGAGTAAACAGCTATTATAATAACATTTTGCTAAGTATGTTGTAAAAGGAGTAAATTGGGAATTAAGATCTCATTTTGACTATGCTAATTTTATAAAGAAATATGAGGATCAAATGATGGCAATTTTGATAGAAACGAAGACATTTCATGATGCCGTGGGAAAATTGACAACAGAATTAGCAAATAAATTTGAATAGATGTTAGTAGAAATAACATGGTATGGACTCGAAAGGAAAATAAGGAAAGGAGGAAATTTCTGTGAAGGCAAATTAAAGATACTGGGAACGGTTGCATGCAACATGCTGAGATCTTCAAATGATTCCTATTTGGAAGGGAATAGATTAAGCTGTACTCAGTATAAAACATGAAGTATATCACAAACATATGCGTTATCCAATAAGTAGATTTCTAGTAAGAGAAATATGAATCTGAAAACCCAAATGAAATAAAACAACTCATTTCGTGTTGGAAGAGGGCTGGTCAATGTGAGATACGCCTTAAGTACAGGGAAGTCATTTAGAGTAGTCTGAAGTTACTTAGGTTTATTCAGTAACGTAGGAGATACGGTAGAAGACCTGGAAATGTCAGGAATGGAGGGCTGTGTGGAAAGTACTTGGCCATGTAACCGTTCTTGTTATATTGACAATGGCTGGATTTTTTTCTGTACAGTTCTTGTATGCAAGCATTGAAGATAGTGAGGTTGAAGGTACCCAACCACCTTAGTCCTGGAAAGATTTTATAATAAGAGTCATTGAATCCAACTCCTTACCCAATGAATGCACCTTTGCCCCTTATTCCTAAGAAAAGCTTGTTGAACATACTCAAAAGGGAATTCGTTACATTATAAGACAATGCAGTTCTAGTTTTAAATAGCTTTTGTTATAAACTTGTATAATAAGACATGTATATAACATTTACATTATACACGATGTGATATATTATAAGCTTTTTACATTATAAAGATGCAAAAAAGAAAAAGGACAATTAACTTTTGCCTAGTCTTAACTGTGCCCAAACTTCTTTTAGGTACATAACTTTTCCAGATTGATGGGGAATAGTCCAACGACATCATTTTTTTCAATATGTTGAAATTTGGCCTTTAACAATGCACATTAGTGTAGGTCAGAGAAGGCAAACTGGAAAAAGGTGGCAGAGTGGGAGTGGAATTGGCAGTTAGCACAAGTTCGTGGAGGGCAGGGACTGGCAGTGAGGATGACATTAGTGTGGAGCAAACCCGTGGAGAGAATGAAAGGGGGGAGGAAGAAAACCCAGGATGAACATAGGCATCAGCAGTGCAGGTGGCCCCAGCATAACAGACTTGATGGACTTCCCTCTGGATTATCTGAGAACACAAACAATGTATGTTCCTCTGTCTCAGATCCTCTTATGGGAAAGGGTGGAAGCATAACTTATCTGAACACAGGCCAATGGGACACAGAAACAGCAATGGACAGAGTGGGTGGGGTGGGGTGGTCAGGGAAGGGGTCCCCTAAAACATGAGTTAATTGAATATCATGTGGGGCCTCTGCTTAGAAAGATGGGCATGGGTTAGGCCTGTGTCCATTGCATGGAGATAAACGAGGCAGACTCCCTAACTTTCCTGTGCTGATTTTTCTCATGTGTGACATGGGGATAATAGTTGCACCTCCATCACAGAGATGGTGTAAGGAGCAATTAGATATTATCCATGCAGCCTGTAGAGTGGTGCCTGGGACATTTATGATGGTCCTTAAATGTTGTTAATAACGGAGGCATCTGCTTCAAAGGTGGCATTTATGGAGCACATATTATTGTGGAGGGAAGTTGAATAAAAAAATGTTTTTTCCTCATCCTTTCAAACCCACAGGGGATTCTTGCTGTGAAGCAGCTCCCTGCTAACATTCAGCCCATGCTTCTCACCCTGTAAAAATGTGAAGGAAAATGAGAAAACAAAGTCCAGCCTGATAATTAAGGGCCTCTTGCTACTCTCAATCAGTTTTTGGCCTCTTACTAATTTTCTTCTACTTCCTGCCTCTATAAAAATAGTCACTGAGGTACAGGTTACCACAGTAGAAGCTGAGTAGCTTATTAAAAATTTTTATTACAAAGCAGTTCTATCTGGATGTTTGATGGTTGAAAATGTAAAACTACCTCATTTAGAAACAGTGATGAGCAGTTTCAGGGTTTAAGGACTTTAGTTGTCAGTGATATTTTGCACGACTAGTGCCTCTTTAGAGGGAGGGACCTCTGACCCAGGCACTTTTGGAGATCTTGGGATGTGCTCATGTCACATTTTAGAGTGGCAGGGGCAGGATTTACTGTCATGCTTAATTTAACAGTGGAAGTTGGAGGGGGGGGAATGACATAACAGTTTTTAGATCATGAACAGCAGGCGACATAGAACAGTGATCCCAGAAACCAAGGCGGCAGAGGAGGTGACTGAAAGAATTGTCCTGGCTGACATATCGGAGGCCTTCTGGGCCAGTGGGTGGGAAGAAGAAGCCAGCAGAACCTTGAAAATAACATCTAGTCATTTTAAGACACTGATTAATCCAGTCTTGGTACATTAGGACTTGAATAGCATCATGCTGAATAATGTTTTATAGAAATGATTTTGGGCCATTTTCATCTTTTCGTTTATACGTGTAGCATATATAATGAGAACTTAGTCCATGGTGGTAGTTACGAGGAAAATTACTCATGATGACACGGATAGAAGAAAGTCCAGAGAGAGAGAGAAAGGCTACATGTGAAACCTGGGTAAGTGAACATGTGGGTGGTGTGTGCGGAAGGATGCAGACTTTTAGCGTGGCTGCGATCAGTTGTTGAAGCAGAATTGGGAAGAAATGGCTGAAGAGCCAGGAGTAAGCCAGGCTGTCCCGCATCTTGAGAGCCATGTTAGAGGTAGCGGTACCTGTATCAATGCTAAGGCAGCAGGACTTCAGCAAGACGTGAAGTCATCGTGCAGAGAGCCATGTCTTGGGATACTAGCTAGAGACTAGGCGTTACATTTTTTTCTGACTTCAAACTGATCAGATGGGAGAAAACAACTCATTTTCCTTTGAACAGAAACTCCAGCTCTAGGCTTTATTCAGTTTATTGTTATTGAAATAACCAGATTTACCACAGAGAAATTCCAGACACTAATGGAATTTTATTACGATGTGACTTATTTCTCTGAGAGTCTTACATTGTAAAATTCAGTCATGGCCTCATACTTGGCTCCGTTTATAGAACTATAATGAGTAGAACTATAATGTATATGCCGAGTGGCCTCTGTCCTTTGGTCCTGACTCACGCCAGAGCTGCATTTTTGGATCGCTGCATTCCTGCTCGTTGAGATATGTAGACCCTGTCATTGCAGATATGATGATTTTCATTCTTTCCTGTTCCTCTGCTTGTCTTTTGTACATGTTTTATCCTTCCCCTGGACCTAACTAAGTATGTTAAAATTTTCTTGGTTCTAAAGACTATGTTGGAATATCATATCGACTGCCCAAAACCAAATACAGAATGTAGGCATTCAATACACTCTTGTTCAGTGGATCTTAAGGAGAAACTCCAACCCCTCTGAGAGGCCTCTCAGTGTTAAAGAACTTTTCTCTGAAATTTAACATCATTTTAAAATGACGAGTAATTTCTGACACAGTTATAGACTAGTAGGGTCACCCTATATGGTGCCTTGTCACTCTTCCTCTGTATAGTTGAAGGAAAAATATGGATGTTAAAAAGGCTTAATATGAATTTTCAATTATGATTGTTAAATAAATGCCCAGCTTTCTTTTTTCTGTTTATTCCATATTTTACAATATGATATCAGCTACTAAAACCATTAAGGGATTCATTCATTCACTGAAATTTTTATGATAAAGTTTTTAGAGGTCCCTAGATTTCTTCTGGGCTTTAAGTGATTTTATTTGAATAGCTTTGCTTTGAACTGTAATATTTTAATGACTTTTGAAAAACAGAACTGAACAGTTAATCAGTCACATCATTAACTGATAAAACAAATTGCCTCCTAAATGTTGGTGCCCTATCTCACTTATGAAAAGTGAGGCTTGTGTTTTCAGTTCTGTAGCTCTTATTATCTACCCCACAAAGTTTGGCAGCAGATAATTATTATGAGAGAGACCAACATACTGTGATTTTATTACTTTTAGCTTTATTGTTGAGTCAGAATGGAATAGTGTTTATTGTTTGGATTAAAAACCCAGCACTGCCACTTGCAAGCTGTGTGCCTTTGGACAAGTTACGGAACTTTTCTGTGTCACAGTTTCCTTGTGTGTGTATGGGAGTAACATAACACCTGTTTCACAGAGTTGTTGTGATATTATTATTATTATCATTATTATCTTTATTGAGGTGACATTGGTTAATAACATTATACACATTTCTGGTGTACAGCTTTATCAGACGACATCTCCATTGTGTGCCTACCGCCCAGAATCTAGTCTCCATCACCATTTATATGACCCTCTTGACCCTCTTTGATTTCCCCCTAACCCTTCATCTCTGGTGACCATCATTCTGTTGTCTCTGTCTGTGAGTTTGTTAATGTGTTTGTTTTGCTTGTTCATTTGTGTCTTTCTAGTTTATGTCCCACATATAATTTAAATGGTAAGGGGATTTTCCTTTTTCATCTGACGTATTTCACTTAGCATCATTGTCACAAACAGCAGTATCTCATCTTTTTTATGAACGAGTAGTATTCCATTGTATACTCAGTAGACTCTCAGTTAACTGGCACCCATTAGGATGGGTAGTTGCTGGATAAATGTTAAGTAGACTCTCCGTTAACTGCAACTCAAGCAATTGGTACTCTCAAGCAACCTGCAAGAACTGGTTTGAGTTCCAGTTAATGGAGTTGTGTATACCACATCTTGTTTAAATATTATATATGTGCTAGCTTATTATTAGCCGTAGTATTGTTATTTCTTTATGTATTTATTAGTATATCTCTTTAAGGTAACCAGGAGTAGCACTTTATTTAAACATTTTCATTTTGACATCTTTATAACCCCAAAACTTCATGGCCTAAGACAGTGACCATTTACTTAGCCGACAATTCTGGCAGTCAGCAAGTTGGGCTGAGCTCAGCTGGTGTTTCCTCTGGTCTTGGTGTGCTGCTGGTCTGCTAGCTTAGTGTCCCAGGTTTGACTGGCTCAGTGAGTGGTGGCAGCTCAGACACACACCTCTCGCAGGGCTCCAAATGCAAGATTCGAATTACGTTGTATCTAGGGCAGTGCTGTTTCCTCCACATTTTATTGCCCAAAGCAAGTTGCAAGGCCAGCTGAGATTCAAGGGCTGGAGAACTACACTTTCCTGTTGTGGGGTGTGACCTTAGGAGCTACAGAGTGGCATTGCAAAGGGATGGGAGAAGAAATGGCCCTTCTGTCCAGCGCAACATTGGAAGTCTCCCTTCCAGAAGACTTTGCTCAGATACTGTCTCTAAGTCCTTCTCTGAGAATTACTAGCGAGGATGAAAGTTTGTCAGAAACAATGCTGCTAGCTAGCACATTGATTTACCATCATTTAAACGTGGTAACTGTGAAGACTAGGAGGAGACCAACTTTAAATGGCTCACTGGGGAGGCGTGATTTGTCCCGGGGAACTTCATTATAAATGTTGCCAACTTACCATGGCAGAGTTTAGCCAGATAGAAACGTCCACACTGGCTTTGAGCTTTTATGGGACAGGAGGTGGAAGAAAAGTAAAATGGTCTGCAGCTACTGCAGGTAGCAGGAGGTGTATGCAGAAGGGTGTTCAGTTTATGTTATCACCTTGTGTCCTAGAGAGCCTGCAATTCCAATGAACTAGGAAGCATATATTCTCTTGGAAGATCTTTGCCTGAACATTGTAAAATTCTGTTGAGTTTATTTTAAACTGTATATAAAAAAATTCAGCATGTTTTCAATTTTGAAAACATATGTTAGCAAATGATAAATCAATCTGATAAATTGATCAATATTATTAATCAGTCCTAATCTGATAAAAAGCAAGTAAATAGAACCCCATTACAAAATAATACTTAGATATATTTAATAGCAAAAATATAAAAACTTTCTATAGAGATTAGAAAAAGACAAGTGTCTATATTGTCTAGATATGTGTTCAGGTAAAAGAGACAATAGGATTAGTGAAGTTAGTAATTTTTGACACATGTATTATCACTTTAAAAACAAATATCAAAACTTCTGCTATTACATATTTTTATTAAAAATGAGTTTGCATATATTTCATCATGTTATCGTTCTTTTTGGGATTCTGTTTGTTGTGCTTTTATACTATTATATATTAATTTGGATAATTATTAAAATACATGAATTATAAAAACTCTATTAAAATAAATCACTGTTTTCTGGCAAAAAAATAAAATAAAATAAAACTGTGTCATTTCTTGTAGTGTGTGTGTGTGTGTGTGTGTGTGTGTGTTTCCTAAACAAAATTGAGTAGAATTGAAGTTTATTAGATAGAGGAATGGCAAAATAAAATTACCTGAGGGCTGTCTGGAAAGTATCCAGCTATGTAATACGAACAGTGCCTGGGTGTTTTCTGGACAGCCTTGTGTATGTATTTCCCCACCCCTTTGATGAATGCCATTATTTTCTTTTTGAATGTATTGGGGAGTTTTAGGAAACTTTTATGATAATTCTCACCACCTAAGGAACCTGTTGACAAAATGTGGATTTAAATCACAATGTAAATTCAATTTAAGAGTACTTTAAATGTCAGCTGTAATATCTTTCAGTGGATTTTTTTGTGAGATATTTTTCCAGATTTGATGTGAGATAACAAATAACATATTATTTACAACTATCAAAATGCACATAATGCTTAGTAATTTTTATCTTAAAAGAATGTCGAACAGACTTTCCCCAGTTTTATTTTTAAGTTTCCATCAGAAAGAAATCAAATCGCCTGTATAAATTATATTGTACCATATTGTCAAATGATATTAAATATTTAGGTGCTTTAACAATTATTTTAAAAATTACAGAGTATTTTGAAAATTTGGTGAAGACTTTGTGTTGCCATTTTAAAAAGAATGAAGCAAAAAACAAACAAACAAACAAACAAAATCACAGGACACAAATTAGACGCCATGTTCTAAGTCCTATGTACCCTGACCCACTTATATAAAAGTTTAACTTCCTTGCTCTTATGTCCAGTTTAACCTTACCCATATACTACCCAACATGGTTCCCACTTACAAAATACTACTTTTATTTATTTGGGGGAGAGGGGAAGTAGTTCCCTAGCTGGTAATTGAACCCTGGCCATGGTGTTGAGAGTGCCAAAGCCTAGCCACTACACCACCAGGAAACCCCTCAAAATACTACTTGTAGTTCCAGGCTGTCTCCACATGAATTTAAGCTTCATGAGACCAGAGATTTTTGACTCCTACTGAGGGATGTGTCTTAGCAGCTAGAACAGTGCGTGGCACCAAGTGAACACTAAATAGATTTTTATGAGGTTAAATAAATACATTTATCTGATTTTTTAAAAGAGAACAGAATTAGTAATAAACATATTTAAATAACTATCCCATTTTATATTTAAAAATAGTGTACATATGTCATTTTACCTCTCTTTGACAGGGCTGTCTTCATTGCCTCAATCAAAATGAAATCTAGTCTCAGCCCTTTTCTAGGTGTTGAACAGGCTTATTTTCAAACCTGGCTCTTGTTCCTGTAGTTAGAATTAGTATATTAATTCTTTTTAATGTGCAGTAACTCATCTATTGTTCAGCTCAACTAATTATCCAATTAACCTTGCATTCCAAGAAACTAGTTTTCTAATTACTTTCTGTATGTATCAAAATGCCCTTGAAACAAATGAGAATTTAAAAATTGTCCTCTCTTCCCTCTCTCCACTACCTTCCTTTCTCCTGTGATTCAGTCTGTCCCTTTCTCTTACAATTAAACTTAATGGAGAATGAATTTCGAATCCTTTTACATTCATATTTTAAAAGCTGGTAATCCAGCAATCATGCTCCTTGTTATTTACCCAAAGGACTTGAAAGCTCATATCACACAAAAACCTTACATGTAGATGTTTACAGCAGCTTTATTCATAATTACCAAAACTTGGAAGCAACCAAGATGTCCCCTCAGTAAGTGAATGGATAAATAAACTGTGGTCCACCTAGACAATGGAATGTTATTCAGTGCTAAAGAGAAAGGAACTATCATACCACAAAAAAGCGTGGAGAAAACTCCAACGCATATCACTAAGTGAAAGAAGCCAGTCTGAAAAGGCTGCACCCTGTATGGTTCCTACTGTATAACATTCTGGAAAAGGCAAAAACTGTGGAGACAATGGAAGGATCAATGCCTAGAACCACCGGTCAGATTTGTTTGTGTCAAGTTCTCAAAATAAATGGCATAATTATTTGGGAAGCTTTACAACTTTTATTTTAAACACTTCTTCCTTAAGACCAGTGGCCTTGGAAATGACAGCAAGTGGATGTTTATGTTGAGCCCAAATGATGGCATGAACATTCTCATTTATAACTGTTCGCTCGTTCCACTTAGCCCAGAAAGAGGATCAGAGTATATTTAGTCAGTGAACCTTCTTCTTTTTAATAAAGTGTGTTATCGTGGAAATCCGAAACTTAGTGGGGAGGCTTGGCATTTAGGGGCTTTCAAATAGGAGGTGCATTCACTTGCAGAAAGTAACAACCTGGTGGATAATCATTTTTAGAATATGGTGGGTATTAGTCCTCAAATCCGGATTTGGGCTAAGCTATACTTGCTGTGTCCTTGACCCTTCATTGGATCCATTGAAAATTGAAATACATAAATCCACCAAATGTCCTGATAGTGAATGCTAACACTACAACAGCAATGTTGAAATCTCAAATGCAGGCAGATGTATTTTTAGTGGCCATTACTGTAGAATAAAAAACTTTGTAAGCAAACACTAATTACTTTTGTGATCAGGAGGAAGACAAAAAATCCATATCAATTTAGATGATTATGGTCTGTATTCTATCTGCTCATGACTAATCTGTTTTAACCAATTATTAAATTATAAATACATTTTTATAAATTTGGGGTTGACATTTAGATATTTTATAAGACACAATAAATGCCAGCAAAAATTGAATTAAGAAAGCTTGTAATATGCTTTACTACTAGTTAAAAAAATTGTGGCTATTAATGGTTCTGCTCTATATCAAGAATACATCTGATCGCAGACCAGAGAATAATTATTATTTTTCTTTTTCATGCCAGAGGTCTTGACCTTTCTGTTGATAACTGGTTTTTAACAGCTTCACCTCGTGTTTTATTCCTTTGGACTTGAAAGGAATTTGATTATCAGCTTTGAGCAGAAATCATAATAACAGCAAAAGGAGGCGAGTCATTTAGGGGATAATAGAGAATTGTGTGAGCAGCAGTGTGAGGTCTGAGTGTGCCAGACCCAGACGCACACATCCATAGGGCACTCATATCAGACCTCAGACTACAATCCATTTTCTAAAGCACATCCATTGATTGTGTGCCTTAGGCCACCAAATGTGTGATTGAGTCTGGCTTTTTCTGTGTAAAAAAAAAAAAACAACTCTTGCCATTTGATTGTAACTAAACTTTCAAATTTACTTTTAGTCTGCAAGGTTAGCAATCTACTTGACAGAAATCAGCAATAACATCAAACTGTAGTCTGAAATTGATATAGGTGGGTGGAACTAGTAGTTAGTAATCATACCAATGCATGTATATTTTATTCTGTCTAAATTGGAATTGAACTCACTACTATTAGTATTTGCCTTTGGGAAAGTAATGTTATGGGTTAAGCAAGGTGATTAACATGTACTTCATAAAACATTGAGTAGTTCGGTTACATAATCTAAAAATCACAACAAAATCATGTTGTGGGGAAATCTTGGTTGGAGTTAATCGATGTTCCTTGAAGTCAAGTCATTACAGCCCTTGATTTTGGAATGCAATCCTGTTTTCTCTGTTGAATTCTCCAGCCTGGAAATCTGAGAACCAGATAATTATAATTAGCTTCTGCCTCCATGTAGGGTTTCTTCATCTCTATTCATTCTCTCATTGAAAGAGTTTGGAAGACACAGAGCCTACCATTTCTGCACACTGTAGATGCTGAGGACATAGTAGTCACTTTGTCCCTAGGGAGGGGCATCTAGTGAAATGTTTGGATGTCTCATTCATAAGCTTCCATCTAGAGTTTTCTTTGTACCTAACAATGCCAAGCAGAAGGTATATGCTCCATTAATATTTCAGAATAAAGATGTGGGTGGGTTTTTTTTAACATGATAGGTCTTTTCGTTGTTTCATATGTTACACACAATGGTGGCCCTTAGCTTCCAGGAGCCACCCTAGAAGATGATTCTTTGGTCAGTTGTAACAGTAGCTCTAGCTCTTAGCTGTTATGTGAGACATTGTCCTAAACACCTTACATATATAAAAATTACTCTTCAATACTGTGAAGTATAGATACTGTAAATTTATGTAACTTTCCCATTATTCCAGAGCTCCCATGTGGAGGAACCATTGCATAAACCCATGATCTTATTTAAAAAATAACAGATTTATTAGAATATAATTTACCCACCATAAAATTCACCTGTTTAAAGTGTGCAACTTAATGACTTTTACTATATTCACAGAATGAATAATAATCATATTCATTACTACAACCAATTTTAGAATATTTTTGCACCCCCCCCAATACCTCCCACTCATATGGAACCCTGCTTTTCCCCACCATGCACTTTATGCTCCCATCCCCGAGTTCTAGACAACCACTACCCTGTTTCCTGTCTCTGCTTCATATAAATATAATCACATCATACGTGGGCTTTTGTGATTGACTTCTTTCAATTATATTTTCAAGGCTCACCCATGTTGTAGCATACATTTTTTATTGCAGAGATATTTAATTGTGTAGATACACATTTTATGTAGTCATTTATTAGTTGAAACGTATTAATCCCTGCTGTTTTCACCACAACTCTCCCATACGAAGGTTGATTCAGAACCGCAGGAGGTCTTTTGCAACTGGCCTTTGGACAGCTCCACAAGATCCTTTCAGCACCATCACAATGGACAGCGCTAAGTGGAAGGTTTCTGAGTCCTACAGGCGTCTAGCTGTGACCCTCAGGGGAGTGTTAATAAGACAAGGAGCACTGGCCCCATCTGCCCTTAGCTCTCTTCAGCTGCCTCTTTAGCTCAAGTGTCATACGACCTGAGTTCCTGCAAGTGTTCAGAGTAAGTTGGATCCTTGGAATACAGTCATAACTTGGTACTCTACTGCTTTGAAACTTGTCATAATCAGTACTCGACACATTTTGATGTGAAAATTTTGTCCTGGTTCTTGTCGTTTGTTTGGTACTCAATGCACAAACTAGAACTTGTTGGTGTCGATTGCCTTGTAACTTTCTACCCTTTCCAGCTGAAATAAGGGGTCACGTGTGAGTCACACAGTAGCTCTTGCCCTGTGCATATCCCCTTGCTTTCTTATCTTAGCTTCTGTGGTCATTGTGTGCACTTTTGGTTTAGGAATGCATAGAATTTATTCACATTATTCCCTCTGGGAAAAATATGTTTAGTACTCGTTGTTTTTGGTACTCGTCACACCTCCCAGAACCAATTAACAACAAGTACAAAGGCACCACTGTACTGTGTAAAAAATATATTTTGTATAACTATAAAGTATCACTTTTGGATTTTTCCTTTTTAAAAGAAATGAGATTATGGCACCTTTAGTTGAGTTTATTCAAATTTTGTGTAAATCTAGTACATATTAGTAGGTGAGATGCACAATAATATTTATTCCATATGTGTTTTGATGGGGTATTCAAGATAGTACCATTCGGTGACATAACCTATTTATTACAGTGTAATGGGAAGTTGGGAGCCACTATATGAAGTAGAAAATTTTATCTTAACAAAATATTTTCTTTAAAAGTTCACAATTATACACCTATTCATTTCATCATTCACATCAAAGTAAATATTTTATGGCTTACATAAGGATTATATAGCTTACTTATGTTCAATTGTCCCTGTTACTAAAGTGTGTTATTATACTTAAAGAAAGTAATTAATTGCATGTTATAAACATCTCATTGGAAAATAGTTGGATTATTAATTTACATCATTTGCATTCAATGAAACATGTTTAGAGCCAGATTCTATAAGTGCTTTTTTGAATTTTATGTGATGCTGGACATTGATTGTGATTAAAGACAGACTGAAGGGAGGGAAGGGGTGCTCTATCACTTATGAGCAACATCACTTAACATCTTCTTGCTTGAATTCACAACGTAATTTCGATGGAGCACTGTTGGCCTTGGTAATCAGGAAAGTAATGAAGGCAGAGCCAGCTTTATCATATTGTGTGATCTGACCTCACAAATAATGTGTCACATCATGCATGCCTCATGTTTCCAGGATGTTTATTTAAACAAAATGAGTAAACACCATGGGCCTTCTTGGTTATAATCTATAGGATGTGGCTTGAGACCATTGTCATTTCTATGTGGTACTCTGTTGAGATTGTATGTTTCAAAAACTCAAATATTCTATTTAACAAAGAGGATTGGTTTGCCAGTGGGGAAATTTATGCAGGTCTTTATTTATTCATCAACAGCTTATAGAGGCATAACTGGTGTTCTAAAAAGAGTGGGACACTAATAAGGGGGGTATGAGAAATTTATTTTTAACTCCCTGTGTGCAGGCAAAAGTCATTTATGGGACCATTTTTCCAGTGCTCCTGTGGCCTTTACATTCTTCTTATGCTCAGAGCTGTCAGCTGTTTTCAAACTTTGACACTTGTAAAGTAGCTGTATGAATGGTACAGAATGATCACAGGTAGCCCACAGTTATCAGTGCTAAGAATGCCTGGTACTGCTTTGGTTGGGGTAGTTAACAGCTCAGTATGGCCATCCATGTTAGGGAATATACTCTGTTCAAAGAAAGGACAAGTATTTGGTAGAAGAGATCAATTGCTCCTTCCTGGTATTAATTGAACGTTATCTCACAATATATTTGTTTTAGTGAAGTCTTTAGGAATTATTTTGCTTTTCTCTTCTTTTATTGGTTGGTGACCTTTTCAGGTATTTGTTTGCTTAATATCCAGTCTTAATTTATTGTTGATTTCTAAGTAATGCACTTTACCAGTTGCTGGATTCAGTTTCTGCTTTCTCCCATAGCAACATCTAGTTTCCAAATCTTGTATTTCTCCTGTATAGTCCTTCCTCTTTATGTGAGCCAATCCACGTATTGTAATTTTATTTTCATTAAAATATTTTTATGAATCTTTTTTTAAAATTTTGATATGCATAAGCCATAAACAACCTTTTTATAGTGTACAATTCAGTGATTATTAGACTATTCGCAGGGTTTTATACAACCATTACCACTGTTGAGTTCCGGAATATTTTTCAAAATCAAGAGAAATTCTGGGTCCTTTCCTAGCCACTCCATGTTTTGTTCTTTCTTGACCCCTGGAAACCACGAATCTATACTCTGCCTCTATGGATTTGCCTATTCTGGACATTTTACATAAATAGAAGAGTGTAATATGTAGAGTTTGCAGCTGATTTTTCACTTAGCCCGATGATTCAAGGTTCATCTATGTTGTAGGAAGTATCAGTAATTCATTCCTTTTTATGGATGAATAATTCTCCATTATATGGGTAGGCAACCATTCATTCATCATCTGATGGACATTAGAGTTGTTTCCATTTCTTTACTATTATGAATTACTGTTATGAACATTTGTGTACAGGTTTTTATATTAACATGCTGCATTTCTCTTGGGGATATACTCAAGGTAGTACATACTACCTTGGATTGGAATTACTGAGTCATAAGGAAACTCTTACGGTGAACTTTTAGGGGAATGATAGACAAAATTGTTTTTCAAAGTGGCTGCATCATTTTCCAGTTTCTCTGTTATCTTTTTTACTTTTTCTCTTCTGCTAGCATTAGATTTAGTTTGTTCTTTTTACAGTATCTTAAGATAGAAGGCTAGGTTATTGATTTGAAGCATTTCTTCTCTTTTACCATAGGCATTTACAGCAATAAATTTTCCTCCAAGCACTACTTTAGCTGCATCCTGTAAGCTTTAGCACATTGTGTCATTATTTTCATTCATCTCAAAGTCATTTTCATTTTACTTTCTTCTTTGGCTCCGTGGTTATGTATGGGTCAATTATTTACTTTCTAAATATTTGGAAATCTCCCACTTTGCTTTTGATTTTGATTTCTAATTTATTTCATTGTTGTCAGAGGTCATATTTTGTATGTTTCAGTTCTTTCAAATTTTGAAATGTTTTCTGATCTTTTGTAGTCTATATATAGTCCATAGTCTACAGTGTTTATATAGCCTATAGGCCTTTTATAGTCTGAGTTAAAAAATGTTTCTATTTGTACTTGGGAACAGTATGTATTCTATAGTTTTATAGTGGAATGTTTAATAGGTGTTTGTTGGTACAGTTTGTTTATGGTATTGTTAAAATCTTCTGTTTCATTATTGAGTTCTCATTTTCTTCCCACTCTTGAAAGAGGGGTGTGGAAGTCTCCAGCTATTATTGTTGAATTATTGTCTATTTCTCCTTTCATTTCTGCCAGTTTTCCTTTGTTTATTTTGGGCTTCTGTGTTAAGTACTTATATGAGTATATTTATAATTATGTTTTCCGTGTGGATTGGCTTTTTTTTTCCATTATAAAATGTCCCTCTCAGTGTCTAGAAACCTTTTTTTTTTTTGGCTTAAAAGTGTTAAAGTCTGATGTTAGTAATATACGTCCAGCTCTCTTTGGTTATTGTTTGCATGATATTTTTTCCATTCTTTTCTTTTCAACTTATTGTGCCTGTGAATCTAAAAGTTGTCCTTTACAGATAGCATAGAGTTGGATCATGAATTTTTAAATCTATTCTGCAAATCTCTACCTTTAATTGAATTGTTTAATCCATTTACATTTAAGGTTATTATTAACAATGTATGGTATATATCTGCCCTTTTATTATTTATTTTCTATGTGTATTATATCTTTTTTGTTTGTGATGTTATCCATTTCCATTGACATCCTGGTGGTCTAGGCCCTCACCTGGCAGGAACTCAACAGAATACCCACTTGGTTTAGGTAAATGTCACCAAAACAGAATGGTGATGCCAGGTCTTGCAATGTATAAAGAAATGAAAATTTCAGATTTTTATGTGTTTTCTCAAAATTTTTTTTAATTTGGAAAGTAATTCAAGTTTTTAAAAAACATTTTGTACCAAACAGGCTATATCTACTAGACAAAGAGGGTTGAATAGAAATCATTTGACACCAGTGCTCTCCATATTTGGAAGGCCTCAAGACTAACTCAAGTCTAGCATGGCTGCTTTTAGATGTGGCCTTTCCACATTTACTCTAATCCTGTCTTTCTGTAAAATAGTAGGAAATAACAAGAGTAAAAGCTTTCTTGTATAAAACACTTTATGGTATAGTGGGTACATTTACATCACTAACTCTTTTTATCCTAACTTATTTCAGTTGTCAGGTGAAATGTGTGAATATTTTATCAGACTACAATTAAATATTCCAAGTGCTTCTAAATTTTAGAGCTTTTGGTACCAAATGTATGGGGGGCGGGGAATCTATGTTCTGTCGATGGAGACGTTGTGATAAAAGGAAGTAGTGTTGGAGCAACAGTCAAATGACTTGGCTTTTTTTCCTGACTTCAACTCATTTACCAGGTGCCTTTCACATTTCCCATTCTTTTAGACTTCAGTTTTCTCTTTTACAAAATAAAAAGTTTACCGTTGACAATTGTGAAATATCCATTTTACAGGTCAAGGTTATTTGGCTACGACTGACTCTATGGAATTATGGGATCCATAGAAGTATTTCACCATCAGTTCAGCATGTACAATGATGAAGCATGAGGAATGTCATTTATTGTTCCTAAAAGTATAATGATATCGTCTGTGATTTGCAGAGCTCCCTGGGAGACAGTTATTGCATAAGGGCTGCATTGCCTCTTTTTTACCTTGGCAGATTCTGCTTCATCATACACTGTCCTTATTTTTAGTTTTATGCCATCAGCTGAGCTAATGTCTGACCTAATACATACCCTTCTATGTGTTCTCTTTCCCAATGGCTCTTTGTCTCCAAGCGGCATATTAAGCACCTTGAGACTTTAGGTGTCCTTGATCTTTTAACTAAAATTACCGTGATTATCTCTGGATAGGAAAGTCTTGTAACCCTTCACCTGAGACTTGCTCTTTCTCTGCTCCCACTTGTTTTCTATCATTCAGTAGCTATAAAAGGATTGCAATTGAAATGCTATCAAATGTTCTTTCTGCAAGTGCTAGAGTGAACAAACCTGGTTAGCTCTCCAATGATAGCTATCCATCCTATCTTTCACAGTAGTGGATATGTTTTAAAATTTTCACATTTGATTTATAAACAAAAAGACTCCCTTGACTTTATCCTCCTGTTTTCTACACCTTTTTTTCCCTCTTTCTATAGAGTGAAAAATAACAGCTGAGGAATGTAGCCTAGAATGAAAATATCAGAGACAGGGAAGCAGACGGAATAAAACCGCAAACACACCATTCCCCTTGAAATAACATTAATGTCCTATTGGCCCTGACAGAACTCAATGAATTTCTAATTGAAGCTGCTTTTCCAGGCCTGATCCAACCTGCCCTGCCTCCCTGTAGCAGCAGGAATGAGTCATCATCTCCCGAAGGCAAGGCACAGAGGGTTGAGTCAGTGATGGATTTTTTCCCCTTGATTTGAAAGACTCTTGCTTCTGTCTTTCTGTCAGCCCTAGGATAGTACTTTGGTTTGTAATTTTATATTAATTTTAATTTGCTTCATTATTTCCTTGGAACCATCGAAGAAATGGATCAAACAGAAACACATTTGACAAGAAGCAGAAAGAGACCTTTCACTGATACTGGGAATGTAGGGTTTTCTTTTGCTGCTTTGAACGACTCTTTACCAATCTACTTTTTATCATCAGAGATAAAAGGAGTATGTAGAGTGTTACTTGAACATGTCTTGCCAGGTGTGCAGCTGTGTACCTACAAGAACAAATGACTAATGATTGTCTTGGTCCCTTAGCAGGACCAGCATTTCCATAGGGTTTCTTCAGTGCTCCTGCATGTTAAGGGCACTTAACAATGTGCCTTGAACCTGCTGTCTATGCAGTGAGTTTATCATGTCAGAGGAAGGCTTACACACCTTCAAATACTTTAGAAGACTGTGTGACTAGGTCATTATTTGGGAAATTGCTTGTCTGAGAAGTAGTTGAATAGAAATCTGTTTTCTAGGCAATGCATTTCCTTCTTCAGACTTTTTGCCCTTTGTTTAAAGGTAACAGAACATCTCAGGTCATCCTTAGATATTTTCCAGAAGTGTGGAATCTGGCAGGTTCTTAATGGACAATGCATAGTGGGTATATTGTCAGAACTTGATAAGCTTTAATTGAATGGACCTCTGGAAACTAATTTTAAAAATAGAGGGTTTAATGACATGAGAAAACACGACTTTTTAAAGCTAAAGGTAAAAGGAAAAAAGAATGAATTTCGTTCAGGATTCTGGTTCTCCTCTCTTTCTGGCTACATGATGGTGGTATACTCCCTCCCAAAGTGAGGCTAGATGAATTACTGTGGCCAGTGGAATACGAGAGGCTTAAAAACCACTGCCTAGGCTCTCATCTCCCCTCCCACTGTTGTGGAGATTATAGAAATGTTTGTTGAAACTCCTTTTCATACACCTGAATTATTATGGTAAGCAAACCCCCAACCATCATTGGCATGGAACACGAGTGAAAAATAAATGCTCTAAGGCCTTGGTTTAGATATGAATATGGGACGATCACCTAGCTTTTCTGGAAGATACAAACCGCTTAGTCATCTGTCAGTTTGTTACAGAGATCTATAGGAAGTTCAGCAACCCAGTGAGCCAGGAGAAAATCTCTGCTGGATGACCCTGAACTCTGTGTGATGCAGTTCTCACTGTTCGCTACATAGAAGCTGCTGTGGCCCCAGTGGTTCAGTCCTTTCACATAACAGAAATTATGCTTTCTGAAATACCTAAGCTTTGTAGTACAGAACACATTGTGAGTACAAGAAACATAGTTTTTCAGAAATACACTAATTTATTCCCCAAATGTGAGCGAAGCCAGTATTTTCAGATGAATTGACCTAACACAGGGGTTTTAGGCACTTCTGGATTTTTGGTTGGTTGTATGTGTAGGTTTTTTGTGGATATGTATGTGAGAGAGATTGTTTTCCTGAGTCTGTTATGATCATTGATATAATAAGAAATAAAATTAAAAACTAGAGTGAAATATTATTAAGAGCATAAAACTAAAAGCACTACATGTCAAAGCCCATGAGATAGGACCAAAATTATACTTTTAGTAAGCATGTAGCTTTAAATAAAATTGTATGAGGGAGGACCCAAAAAAACCTGGAATGTAGTTATAAAAAAAATGGTGTATATATTCTTACATGTTTAAACTTTAGTCACCTTCAAAGTACTCTGTTTGATGCAGTGCATCTCTCGAGATGCTTTTTTCACTGCTCAGAACAGTTTTTGAAACTTGTTGATTTTGATGCCTTTTAGTGTTTCTGCTGTTGTTTCACCTCTTCCACATGGGCAAAATGTTTCCCTTTAAGGAATTTTTTTTCATCTGGGAAAACAAAAGTTGCTTAGCGTGAGCTTGGGCGAATAGGGAGGGTGGGGCACAGGGGTCTTGCTGTTTTTGGTCAAAAACTGCTGAGCACTCAGTGCCGTGTGGGCAGGTTTGTTGTCATAGTGGAAGAACAGTCATCTGCTTGCCATAACTCAGGACCTTTCTTCCACAAATAGTGACACAGCCTTCTCAAAACTTTCAGATAAAAGTTTGGGTTGACCGTTTGACCCAGAGGAACAAATTCTGACTGCACAACCCCTTCACATCAAAGAAAGATAATTCTGTTTTTTATTTTTGGGGGTCCCCCTTCGTATCATATAACATAAGTAAAGTGAACTAATGTTCAACTTGAAACGTTAAAAATGATAATACATAAATTAAACTACAGGATTTAGGAAAATAATAAAAAAGATTATTAAATAATATAAAACCAGAAAATAGATAAATCTAAGAGCTGTTACTTGAAAACAAAACATATATAAAACTGCTCAGAAGTTCCATGCAGAAAAAACAGGCATGCTGTCACCTTCCTAATTATTTCTGTCCTTGGGCACCTCTAAACCTTCAGACCTCTGAGTGACTCATCCTTAACCCAGGGGTGGCAATATCAGACCTACCTCTTTGTGTGCTTGTGAGGGCCACATGCAGACGTTTCTCAGACATGCTGTAGGTTTCCAAGTCATCGTGAGGACTCGCACTGCTGGCTGAATCCAGCCCCGGCCAGTAGTCATAAAGAAGACAAGTTTGCATTCCTCAGCACAGTTAATAGTGGTACTCGTTTGTGAAGCAGTTGGCATTGCATTTAGCTTAGTCTTATTCGTTTACGGAAGGACCCACTGTGGTCAGGGGAGCCCCCTGTTTTTTTTTTAAAGATGCTAGCAACCAGAGGATTCATCAACATAATAACCAAAAGATCCAGAAAATCAATAGCTGCTTTTTTAGCCCCAGAGTTTTATCCTCACCAAGAGTGAATGCTAAGCACCCTCATAGGGGTCAAGGTCCCTGGGTTGGCCTCCCCTTCTCCCACAGACCTGAAGGTATTAGCTTATCTGCTGGCTGGTGGAGCTGTGTCACGCAGGTGTTCCTGCCAGCCTGTGGTCCTGTTCTGAGGGCAGTCAGAGTTTGCAGCGACTTTGGAGCCTTCCTTCTCCTTAATCTGTCAATTTTCCTCACACTGCGTTGCTGCTGTGAAAGAAATTGGAGCTGTTATGCTCTGCGCTTTGATACAGTTTATAAAAGGCAGGGTGGGAGACAGCAAACCACACACAGCATGCCAGCAATTTCTTTAAAAGGACCGAGGGGCCGACTCTCAGTGAGCCAGCGTCCCTTTTTTCTGAGAAGACTGAGAGTCATCTTACTTGAGCACCAAGGGTATGACTGTCTTTGGGGTGAACTCTAGGGCTCACTCAGTCTTTTGACATTTACCTGTTGTTTTGGATTGCTCTGCACTGAAGTAAAAATTAATTGGCATGCTTAATCTTAGAGAGTGTGATCTCATAGATAACAGGCAGGAGTTTGAGTGTGTCTGTATGTTGTCGTGGGAATAGATCCTTCACTAGAAACTCTGTAGGAAAACAGCTCTAATGTGCTGGAAGTGCATAGGATGAGAATTGTTCTTCCCAGAAAAGAAGCCTGTACCAGCAGAGCTTGACTCTGTACCCATCAGGAATAGTCAGATGTAGCAAAGTCTTCTCACGTTGGGATTTCTTTTCCTAGGTTATGATGACTCTCTCTTCTTCCCCATCGAAGTAGTTCTAGAATTTATACTGATCTTTGTATTATATTCCTCTGGTCCTAATGTGTGAGAGCCATAGGGAGTCTATTTTAATGGAGGAATTTTAGCAGTGTGTGGTACCCTCACGATGTGCATGGTGCCACACAGCCCTAACTTTTCGCTTTGTGTCTTTAAGTTATCGGTGTTATCGAGAGGCTTGTCAAGTAGTTTTCTAACTGTAATAAAATCATGTTGTGAGTCCAAACTTGTCACTGCCTGTGAGGACTATTTAAAATGTTGCAATTTATTTATACTCATTCAGAAGGACGAGGGAAGATTCAAAGAAGAGAAAAGCCGCCTTAATCCCTTAGTATTTATCAGAGGTATTAGGCTTCAAGCATTGTCGTGTGTGTGTGTGTGTGTGTGTGTGTGTGTGTGTGTGTGTGTGACAATTAAGTTTGTGAACTTGCCACCGTGTGCTTATGTTGGTAGCACTGTACAAACAACTCCGTTATGTGTCATAACTTTGCCAAGGTTATGTCAGATTTGGGGCATAATGACAGCTCTGATGGCCCTTCCAGAAAGAGTTCCACAATTGCTTTCAAGGGTGGGCTAGGCGCTGGCATCGGTGCATGGCTTCTCAAGGGGAGTACTTTGACAATGACCATAGTGATATTCAGCAGTGAAGAATGTAACACTTTTTCTACGATGAGTTTGTGAAATTATCCGACCCCTTATATATAGTTCACTATTCACAAGTACCACCTAAGAGACATATTACTGTTATGATTTTTAGACTTCTGGAATACCCAGAGATATTCAAGATTGATAGTAAGTTAGCCAAACAATGCCTAGAAACCACATTTTTCTGGTCTGAAAGCCTCTGTTCTTTCTGGCTTCTTCAAAGAGAGTTAACTTTTTCAAGTCTTTCATTTATGTTAATAATAGAAAATAGCATATAAAGGTTTGCAATTTTCAAGTAAGATCTCAACAGCATTTAGTGTGTCCACCAGAATAAACCCATAGTTTAGGTGTTATTGCCTCTATTTTATGTAAAACGTTGGTCCTCCTACAATCTGTCAGTGGGGGAGTGAAGGGAGGGAGCATGTGCCTCAGCAAAGAGAAAGCAGATGAGGCAGAATCCAGGGGGTGGAGTCGGGGTGGGGTGGTTCTGGAGTGGAGCATTGGACAGGCTCTGAGCTTCCTTCTACATTCCAGCATGTTCCCTCCTGCGTACACTGAGAGTTGGAACTCACTTCTCTCCCATGACCCTGCAAGCTCTAAAATGTTTTGCTGTCAGTCAATGTCCATGGCATCTGTTGATGTATATATATGGAGAGAAACATTGGTTGAAACTCCTTGATTAAAACAAACAAACGAAAACTAATCACACATTATAGGAAGCATACATGGTGTGAGACAGGGAATTCTGAACAAAAATAAAAATAGTTCATGTGCCCCAATTTATGATTCTTACTTCACCCTGGGTTTTAACACGTGGTTTCCTTTCCATTTCCCCTTTAATGTCTACGCTCCGTATTAATATAGCATTAATGCACATTTACTGCGCATCCCAGGCGAATACCTGTTCTTGTAGTTGACCTTCATAATGCAACTTCATCTGTGTAGTTAAGGTTAATAGCATGAAAATTTTATGCAAGACATCAGTCAGGATTCCATTTTAATTTGCCACGTTAATAATGATTACTGTTTTAAGTTTCTTAGGTCACTTTTAGCTGCCATAAAGTATCCTAATGCACCTATCAGTGTGAATTCACAGCCATGCATAGTGCTGACTTCTGAAATTATTTTTGCTAGTACAGAGTAAAAAGAAACACACGAGTCTACGTTTGGTTGATAATTTGTTTACAGATTACTGTCAGTCTTTCCCTAAGCAGATAGCTTTAAGTTCTTTTGGAGTTGCTCTAAAGGGAAACAACAATTATAATTAAGAATAATTACAGTAGCAACAGTGAAAATCTCTTTAGAACATTCTAGATATGCTGTCTTAAACTATTTTTATCTCACAGCAGCCAATAGCATCTCAGGGGAGAGGTCTGAAAGAAATGGTAGGTGAATCCATATGGAGCCATCTTTAGTTGCTAAATTCTCAGAAATCCTAGAAAATGTGGGCTCTGTGACACACAGGCTGAGCAAACTCCACCGACAGCTCTGAGGGGACCCATTTTAATTCGCAAGGCACATTAATTTCTATCTCTCTTATAAACATGCATTTGTTTGAAGCATTGTCCCAGTTGTGAAATGTGGCATGAACCAAAATTTAAATAATTTGAGAGCAGGAACTTACACACTTGTACACTAATCTTAGCAGCATTACTCATAACAGCCAAAAAAAAAAAAAAAAAAAGAAAAGAAAAAGATAGAAGCGACTCAAATGTTCAACAGATGGATGGATAAGCAAAAGGTAGTACATGTGTACGTATAATGAAGTGAAATTCTGATACAGGCTAAAATATGGATGGATCTTGAAAACATTGTGAAAAAGCCAGACCCAAAAGGACAAATAGTAACATAAAATTTTATTTATATGAGGTACCTAGAGTAGTCAAACTTGTGGCAGCCAAAAGTATTATATTATAGTATGTAGGTTACCAGAGTCTGAGGAGTTCATCTTTAATGGTTACAGTGTTATTGCCATGGATGATGAAAAAGTTAGGGAAAGTTCTGGAGGTGAATAGTGGTATCAGTTACACCACATTCTGAATGTACTTAATGCCAATGAATCACTTATCTAAAAATCATTAAAATAGTGAATTTTCTTTAAATACATTTAACCACAATACAAATATGTTACAATGTTTTTTTAGAGGAACCAACATTTATATCCTAAAATGTTGAACATGCAATTGTCTGAACTAGGCTGCCAGCCATGTATGTGACACTGTGAATGCATGAAAGCTTCAAAGTGCAGACAGACTGGGATCTCAGGTGAGTGGGTCCCAGACTCCCAGGGACCCACTCATGTTGACTGCCTTTGTGCACAGACTCAGATTAAATTACTTTCAGGGAACAACGCGCTATTCGGGTGAACAGCTTTGGGAAATAGTCAAGTTTTGCATTGGGCTTTATGATGTTGCCTGCATGTTTTGGAAATCTCAGTTGTTCATGGGCAATCCAGACGGCACTAGCCTGGAAAACTTGCTACCTTAGCACATGCCAACTCTCAAAGAAGAAATTGAGTAGTGATTTCTGTCACTCAGTAGTCAAGGGGACTGGGTCCCCTTCAAAGATAGAATGCTAGGATGGGGCTTCACTTGCATCAACAATAGAGTGGCTGCCTCTGTGTGTGAGTGAGTTCTGTGCACCTGACCCTGAGCACTGAAGGTGTCATGGCCTCCATTTTTAAAAAGCAGAGATTGCAGCCCAGAAAGAACACTTTGCCTCTGGTTATGCAGGAGTGATGGGTCATCTGGGGTTCAGCCAGCATTTCTCTAACACTTAGTCTTCTCGCCAGCTCCCCCAGCAGTCTTGGATTTAGACTGCACATAAAATGGCTTCCTACCTACAAAGATGTAGGATGTCAAAATGTTTCCAATACAGCATAGCCTATGCTCAAATTCAGTTAAACCATAAGCATTTGGTACTGAACAGGGGGAATCTGCAGTTGGTATGAATGATACGATCCTGGGAAAGAGGAGAGAAAGAGAGAGAGAGAGAGAGAGAGAGAGAGAGAGAGAGAGAGATATGCTAAATTTCTTTTCAGGAAGGCTCAAGACATTGCCCACTGAGTAGAAAATGTTTGCATTTTTCATATACTTGTGCATGGATTTCCAAATTGATGACTCTTTGCTTCAAAAGTTGACAGGAAATCAATCCTGGAAATTGTTGTGTGTGTAGCTCAATTCAGTATGTTGTAAAATATGATTTCTTTCACCCTCTTTATGCTGCTTAGTTGCTGTTACATTCTTCATGGTAATAATAACAAAATACCCGATGATACTGTAAACGCAGACTGATGTGTAAGAATTGTTCCCGAGTTCAGCCACCATTTGTCCCATGGCCCTTGTCTTTGGCATCTCTAGATCACTCCTTCTTTGTGGAAGAAAACCAAAGCATGCATTGGACATTTTGTTTTAGATGTGTTTGCCTCCAGCACTATGTTTCTGTGCCAGCAGTACTTCTGTTTTTCAAGGAAACTGTGCTGTAGGTCGCTTTATGGACCAGGCATAGCAGTGGTCATAAAGAAGGATGCACATTCTCCAGGGATCCCCTCCAGGAAGCAGGAGGTCATTTACCCAGTGAAAAGCAGGGCCCCCCATTGGAACCCCCCATTCTGGGCTCTCATCCTGCATGTAGAATGTCCCTTCTCACGTTCTGGATGTTTGCATGCTGTGGCCATGTGGCTTCAGATCTGCCCGCAATCTCTCCTGGTGTCTATTTAACATTCTCAATAAGTTGAATGGGTTTTTTAATTAACTGTGGATATGAACAATTATGTCAATGATACAAATAGAAGAAAATTTGCCAGAAATGGAAACAAATGTAAAAATAAATACAGAGTAGACTCTCCGTTAACTGGAACTCAAGCAACCAGCACTCTCACACAACTGGCGGAAAAGAAACGAAGAAATGATACTGCTGCTAACGGAGAGTCTACTTACACTTATCTGGCATCTACCAATCCCCATGAGTGCCAGTTCACTGAGAATCTAATGCATTTACAGAAGTATAAAATAAATACACCTAGGTTTACATTAAAATGTTAGAAAATCAAACTAATAGTGTATAATGACCACATTTTCGAAAATGGTGACCGCCCCTAAGACCCTTGTGGGATTAATACCTTTGTGTAATATGTGAGGAAGGTCAGTCCCAGAGAGACTAAGCTGTTTGCTGGTGGTCTCTCAGCCAGAAAGCAGAGACCTTGAGTTTCCAGACCCAGATTCTATACCCCTACCACTACTCCATACTGCCTTTCTTCTCAGGGTACAGGAAGCCACCCATGTGGAAATATTGGTCTCTATCATTCCCAGCTTACTTTGTGTGAATTATGTTCCATTTCATTTGTGTTCTGTTCGCTGCATATAAATGCATGTACAATAGACTCTCCGTGAACTGGAGTGCCAGTTGCTTGAGTTCTGGTTCACGGAGAGTCTACTTAGATTTATCCAGCATCTACCCATCCCCATGGGTGCTGGTTAACTGAGAGCACAGTTGTATTTTCTTCCCCCCCACCTTGGTAGATCTCACATGAGGAGTGTGCACCTATAGGAAATACTAAATTCTAGGGGTCCGGTTGTATTACCTCACCTAATGCGACCCATTGGGCTGTTATGGAATGTCAGGTGTCGACATGATGTGTTCCTTGGAAATGCAGAGTGACGTGTTGACATTATAACCATGCCCATCTTGTGTGTTAATGGTGAGCCCTGGAGAAATCCAGTCTGCTCTTGCAGGTGGCCAACACATGGGTGTCCCCTGGGGTTTTCTAGCAGGAAAAGCAGAACCAAATCCAGCCAAACCAGATCATTTTCCTTCCTGGAAGTGTAAGGTGCTCAAAAACTGCATTTAGATGTGGGTTTTAGTAATGAGGAGAATAATTTTCCATTTCAGTTCCAGGGGTGTGGAGGCAGGTGAGGTCGTTTTCCATGGATGGGGACACCTAATGATGCAGCTCTTCTGAAATAGTGAAGTGCTGTCAGGGACTGTATTTAGAATGGGGTGCAGTGCAGTGTGGGAGGTTGAGGAGGGTCCCTGTCAATTTCCCACTGGATGCCACCCCCACCTCCAATTATGATCACCATGAATGCCTCCAGGCTGCCAAAAAATTGCCTCTGCTTGATAATCTCTGAATTAGAGCCATAGAACCTTTGGATATTTGTTGTTATAAACTCCTAAACCTGTTGACACCTTTGTACACATTTTTAAGCCTTTAGACACTTTGGGAATGGTGCCGTATGAACCACTGGGCGGAGTACAGTTCCTTGCAGTATATTACAGTAAAATAATGATTATATATCCTCTTATAGCATATTCTCTACAAATATGGAGTGTTTTATGATTACAGGATGCTTTCAGACTCCACATTTTGTTTCATTTTCCCAGTAAGTTGGAGTAGGTTGTTTACCCATTTTATTGATTAGAAAATGGAAACTCAAGAAGAGTATCTTTGCTGTACTTTCTGTGAGTTAGGGAGACTATGAAACAATACTGTTTGGAGTAGTCTCAGGTGAGTGGCATTTTCTTGCTGATTAAGACCTTTGAGTAAAGCTGTGTGTGAGATGTTTTCTTCCTCTTGAGAGCAGTGCCAAGATGCATGCCTGTTCTCTCCTGCTGTCCTAATTCTAAATCCACATATGCCGTCCCTAGTTTAATGTCACTGGTAGCTTGTCCTGAGACCTTGTATAGACTGGAACATCTGTCTCCAGCCCCCATAGTCAGCTGTCCTAATTGTGTTACCTCAGGACAACATGTGATGCTCAGAATCTCATGTCTCTAACCTTCTGGGGATAAGCAGCATGAGCCATCCCCACTGCTGTCCCCAGACCCCTCTGTCTTAAATGGATTCGTAGGTGTCTAGGCTCTTAGGCCTCTTCTAGCCCTGTTTATCTTGTAGTCAAGACCTCAGGAATTAGTCTTCCAGAACATGGCTCTTGAAGCCAGACTCTCCAAGGTGATGGTGCCTATGTGACCTTGCCAGGAACCCTCCTACACTGTGTGACACTGTCATCTCAGGGCGGGCAACCATTCTTAGCTTAAATCGTCAGCTTTATGTGTCAGTAAAGTAAATAACACATTTCCCTATAGAATTGGCTTTTATTCTCACTTGGTGGGAACTGCAGGAACCCCTGTTATAGAGAGATAATCACATCCTAGTGGTGCCAGTGACAGTGCCCAGGGACTGGCCGAAGGATGCGATTATGTCTTAATAACTCTAAAGCCTGTTATGTATCATGTGGGCTGTTATTTGCTTGGAGTGTGTGGGGAACCCATTAGTGAGCTCTGTGGTTGATATTCTTCATTGTGATAATGATAAAAGGAGCAAATGGCCACATGTCTGCTTGCAGCCAGACAACACGGCTAGAAATGCATTCTACTTCCTATGGAAAAATGCACTGATGTGCAGTCTCTTTTTTGTGAGTTTACTAACCTGATTGTTAATACTAAGTTACAGCCATCAAAGCTCATGGAAGTTCTGGAAATAAACAAGAGTGATTTAATGTCACATGACCTTACCTGCCATAGAAAACTCAGGTCAGGTTTTAACCACCTATAAAGGAAATAAAAACCTGTGAGAAATATGGGCTGATTCAGTGGGAAAGTTACTTCAGTGAAAGAGTGGGGGTGGAAGGAGCAGTCCTCTGCACGTGACACCCTTTCAGAATATGGACCGTTACTGAATGGATCTTTCCTTTCTGAAAGTGCTACCCTTTCACCTTCAAGTATGTAATAATAATAGCTGACATTTATTGAACATGTGTGACAGTTAAGAAAACTTTTTTCCAAGAACCTTGCCCAGGTAGGTAGCATTGTTTCCGTTTTGCAGCTAAGGAAACTGAGAATTTTGCTGAGGGGTTAAATAACTAGCTTGTGTTCCTGTAGCAGGTATGCAGTAAAGTTCAAACCTCCCTTCAGAGCCCCTGTGTTACCTACTGGTTCTTTTGAGGCACCGTGTACAAGAGATTAAGTGTAATTACAGGACACCTGTGACCAGTGGCCGTCACATATACGAGGGCTGTCTGAAAAAAACCCAGCCATCAATGCCTCCATTTTCAATATGACGTGACTGGATACTTTACAGACAGCCCTTGTATGTGCGTTGTTAGATGGTAGATAACACGTCTGACGCCACTGGTGTGGAAGAGACCGCTGAGTGAAGAGATCACTGTTCTCCCCACGGATCTCGTATCCTGTGTCTGTGAGAATGGGAAGGACTAGAGAGGTCTAATGGATCTTCTGAAATTTTTCATCGGAATTACTTTCAGGCTTTTACCTGTCACTCGGGAGGACTGCTTTGGGCTGAGTTAATACCAGGCGCTCCTTTGAGTTCGCAAAAGTCTAGATCGGACTCTGGTTCTCTGGAGGGAAGTCATTCTTTGTGACCCAAGCCTTGCCCCCTGCTGCCTCTTCTTAGTGGCTTAGAGCCGACAAACTCTGCAGTCATTTGTGGATTTCCAGTTCCTTTGTGTTGGAATACAGCCAGTGAGCTTACGTTGACACCA
Organism: Lyroderma lyra; assembly: GCA_004026885.1. Taxonomy (NCBI): domain Eukaryota; kingdom Metazoa; phylum Chordata; class Mammalia; order Chiroptera; family Megadermatidae; genus Lyroderma; species Lyroderma lyra. The sequence continues at coordinate 129,125 of PVJL010003789.1, forward strand.
GTGGATTTGTTCAAAACTCCAGGACCCGGCCTTTCTGACCACGGAGATCTCCACCCAATTATTTATTTGTCATGTGTTCATGTCTAGTTTGTTCCCACATGTGAATTTTTTGGAGTTCATAATAGAAGCCATAACCAAAATTTAACTGTCACTTATAACTACCACAATAGTAGATGCTCAGAAGTGGCCAGAAATCATGCCTGTGTTCTTCCCACTGTTCCAGGATTGGAGCTGGGAGTCTACACACCTGATTGGACTCTGCCCAGGAAGGCGGATATGAGATGGAAAGTTTTAACTAAATCACTTGTTTCCCTTGATAAGAATATAGCTGTTCAAAGTGTTTTTGTCCCTATGAAAAATTAATAAGCAATTCCCAACTATAAAATTCACAACTTCTCGATACCATCCTAAGTGTTATTGGGTATTTTGTAATCAAGAACAATTATGAAAATACACTGTGGCAGTGGGACTTGTTTGTAATGCATATGCCTCACTTTAACTTAGTTCTTAAGTTGGTTTCATTCATTCATTCTACACAGAGATACAGAGCCCATGTTTAGAGCAGGTTGAATCAAGGTCTGCAGCTTCAAGTTAAAGAGTAAGACAAGGTAATCCAGGTACCAATTTCCTCATGGGGGAAGACCTGTGTTTTGTGTGATGTGGGTGATACACATAGTGTGATTAGGGTCATGCCAGAAACATGATGAATGTAACGGGAACACACGATCTGTTATGATCCTGAAATACTGTGGTTTTATGAAAAGGATTATTTTCCTTTCCAGAAATCATGGCCTATTACTCTTTTACATTTATTTAAATGATGTTCTTTTGTTTGTTTTGGGGGGAGTGCTAAGAGTAGTAGTTTAATTTTGACAGCAAACCCCATGAAGTTAGGGACTGTTCTATATCTTGTCTTGGTAACTTTGAGTAAATGAATAAATGCAAATATAAAAATGATTGGTCTATAATGGTAAAGAAACAGTCTATTAAGGAATAGTCTAGCTGACTATTCACATTCATATTCATGAGCCTGGAGAATTTTCATGTGGAGATATCCTTGTAAGGGGTTAGTGTGATAGGGTGATTTTTTTTTCTGTATCTTTCTGTCTGTCATTCAACTATGTTTCCCTCGGTTTCTTTTTTTTTTTTTATTATTCATTTTTATTGGTAGACTTATTGGGGTGACATCTGTTAGCAAGGATTACATAGGTTTCAGGCATACAATTCTGGAGTGCATTGTCAACTTGTTGTATAATAAGTTCACCACCTCCCTCAGTTTCTTTAGGCACATACCTGAGACTTCTTAGTACCCACAGGAAGTCTGGCATCAGTGGTCTCATTTCTTAACCAGCCATTATTCATGAGGGCGGGCTGATAGATTTTGCCTCCACTGTAATATTTTTTGTTACATTAGACACTGGGTTCTTTGTAGTCACATGGTCTCTCCCCTCCATCATTCTTGACCTTGCACACACAGATGCTCATGTTTTTCATGCAGTACACATTGAAATGGAAGAGTATTCAGACTTCTGGTTCAAATAGCGAGCTGTTATTGAATTCTTAAAAGTGGAAAAAGTTCTTCCAATTTTTCTGGAAGTTTTGAAAAAGAAGGTGAGGACTTCTTAACGAAGATCCTGATGGGTGATCAAACTTGGGTCCATCATTATGACTGAGAACAAACAGCAGTCCGTGGAATACCACTGTCAGGGATCACCTCTGCCAGAAACATTCAAAACTCAGGCCTTGGCTGGGAAGGTTATATTAACTGTGTTTTGGTCTGAATGCTCTTCCATGTCGATGTACACTGGGTGAAAAACGTAAGCATCTGGGTGTGCAAGGTCAGGAATGATGGAGGGGAGAGACCATGTGACTACACAGAACCGGTGATGTCCAGATGTGTCTAAAGTAACAAAAAAAAAAATAGTACAGTGGAGGCAAAATTTATCAGCTTGCCCTTGTAGTTGTGAGGTACAGAAACTTTTACCACTGGCTTACATAGGAAGACGGGCTGTTACCACCCTGTGCCAGCCATATGAGGACAGATCATGAGGTTAAAATATGACCTCATGGAGACTTGACTTGAAAAGTCAGAGGAGATGTGACTACTTCTCTTCCCTTTGCTCTGTGTTTAGCCTCTCATTTCTCAAAGGGATCAGGTGTAAGGGTGTATGTTATCTCAACTCTGATGTCTCAGCATGTCTTTTAGTCCCTGATGCTCTTAGCAGATGTGTCCTTGCCAGTAATTTCATCTAGGCCAGCCTGAAGTCTCAGTGACGCAATTCAGAACCTCCAAGAGAAGTCTTAGGGGCTTCATGTGGGCTAGGCATTAGTGGGTTGTCCACGAGCTGTGGCCAGCAGGCTGAGTCACAGGGCATGGAGCGTGGTCCCTACCGGGAGCTCCCATGGCACGTTCTTGGAGAGTCAGATGTTGGCTCATAGGCCTCCTTGGGATCAGTCCCAGGTCTTTCTCCCCCTCCCCACCTTCTGCTTTCCATTCTCCTGGGCATCGACCTTTGCTCCAAGGCACGTAACTAATTATTCTCTTCAATGTACTCATGAACTTGGCCCCTCCGGCAAGGTGAGGGTGCCTCTGGAAGCAGATCCACAACTGAGAGGGCTGAGTAGAGGCCGAAGTGTTGTAGACGGGGATGTTTGGTAGTTTGTGTAGCTTTCGGACGCTGTCTTTGCTTTTGGTCATCATCCTCCCTGAGACTTATTTGTTCCTAAGGTCCAGGGACCTCTTGTTGCTCTTGACTGCCCTGTGCCAAGTAATAGTGTGATACCTAAATCTCACTGTTCATTTTCATTTGTTCTTTGCGGCTGAGTAATGTCATTGTCCCCATGTTGTCGGTGCTCCAGATCACATGCCACTTAAATAATTGAACCAATATCTCATCCCACCCAGATCACTGCCCCCAAGCTTGTGCTTTTTAAACAGAGGGAAATAATTATTACTTAATGAACAAAGTTAAAGCCTCAGTTTTCATTTTAAGTCTGTATCATTTCATTGTATAAATATAATATTCACTTTCATTCTGTAAATAATGTACATCCATACATAGGTCTGGAAATTATCCAGCCATGTAACTGTTTTTGTTGTATTGACAATGGCTGGATTTTTTCTGGACAGCCCTCCTATATACCAACTTTCTAATACTTGAAAAGAAACATGAAATCTTGACCAAAGTTTTTTTTTTAAGGATCATTGTCTTTTTAATTATTGATAGGTAAGGGAGAGTTACTGATGGTGCCTAAAGCTATAACTAGAGCACTCCCTTATCAGTACATATTCTTAATGTAAGAACAATAAATTTGGGCTCTGAGATACATAATGAACTTTTGTAGTTGGTTTACATATATACAGCTGGACAGTGTTATAGTATAACAAATGGTGATGCATTTATGATTCACGGTTAAACAGAAGATAGGATTTTTTTCTATTAATCAGAAATACCTCTTTACATTTGGCATGATCATTTGTGGCCCGTTATTTTTCAGGATTATGTAAGAAAGGAGGAAAAAAGAGAAATTTCCTTTCTGAATATATTAGGAATAGAAAGAGCACATATTTGGTCCTTACCTTCTGGAAATTATTGATACTTACCTGGAAGTGAGAGTACTTAGGTGCTTCGTATAGTGATGAGTTATTATGCTGCCCAGCAGGGGACACCATAAACGTAAGAAGTGATTATATATTTACGGCTAATCAAGAAAATGTAATATTTCGATCCCAATCAAAGATGCTGTATTTAAATGTAAATTAGACTAGATTTGTGCAATAAAAGATATTTCTGAGTGTCCAATCTACATATATATCTCCAATTAAGTGCTAATTTCAATTATAAAAGTATTACAGGACAGTTATTTTACTCAGAAGTAAAGTTCTGTACGGTAGGAACTTGGTTAGAGGATATACACCTGTACATAAACATGAAGATATGACTATGTACATTTATTCTTAGGAATTGTGTGTGTGTGTGTGTGTGTGTGTGTGTGTGTGTGTGTCCTTAGAGGGAAAAGCTATTGCTTCAGTGAAAAGGACTCTCAGGTTTAAAATTATTTTGCAACTAAAGTTTAACTGCATCACCTTAAGAGACCACATAATGCCATGTTTATGTCATGAGGTGTTTTTTTTGTGTGTGTGAGTATTGTTACCCTCATTTTACATATTCACACACGTAACAAAAACCACAGGTGGCACTTGTGACTGCAGCGTTTACCCCAAGATAACTGGTGGATCCCAGTCCTGACCTCACCCTCAAAGTTCCATGCTTTGAAATTTACTGCATGAGAAAATATTGTTAAAGACTGATCATCACATACATTTGTGTTACATTAAGATCACAGACAAGTTCTGGTTAGAAATAACTCCATAAAAAAAGAATTCAACCAAAGAATAAAATCTATAGATATTAAAAAAAAAAAGAAAGAAATAACTCCAGGAACAGTTTTTCTATCTTATTTTCACATTGAAAACAAGTCGCATTTTCTTTAGCCTTACAGAGTGTGTTCATGCAAAATTAAATGAGCACAGCAGCGAGCTGCCCTTTTTAAATTCTGAACAGGAAATGGGTTCATTTTAGAATGGGAAGAGTGAAGTGTCAGCTATGCCTAAACCCACAGGTACTTATTTGCGTATTTGTGTTTTGTGTTCTGGGAGTCACTGACACCCAGTAACTGCCCAGCATGTGGCCCCCAGAGCTGCCCTAGAAGGTAAGCTCCTCCAGGGGAAGAGCTTCCTTATTGACCCTTCCCCTTCCGACTGGCAGCCTTAGTTTCTGCGGTCACTTGGAGAGCCTTTCCTTACCTGTTGATGCCACGAGGTTGTTTCTGATATTTTTGCGAAGGTTGGAGTTAATGAAGTTAGTGAAGTCATCTAAGTTAAGACTTGAACATGGGAAGTAGAGACCTCACCCGGGTCTGTATGGAGGAATATACTTGCGGTTGCTTCTCCGTGGCTCTCAGATTTGTCTGGTAATTCCAAAACTTTAGAATTCAGCACTCTGGAAGGAGTGTTGGGAATCACGCAGTGGGTGCTGCACTTTTGCCAAGGGGGTTTTACAAGACAAGACATTTTATCAGTCAGATCAACACGAGTGTTAATGTAAGCAGGACCCATAAATATTCATGCATTAAAGGGGACGCCTTTTAGGGGTAAAACAGGAGTACTATTACTGTCTGTACTTGCACCTCTGTTTCCCTTAATAAAAGGTACAGACCTAAAAATATAAGAACGCATCTATTCGTTTCCTACAGCTGCGTGAACTTGGGCTTAAAACAACAGAAGTGTATTCTCTCAGGGACCATAGGTGAGATGTCTGAGTTCAACTGCAGGAAGGGCTAAGTGTGTGGGGGACTTCCTTCTTTGGTTCTTCTAGCTCCTGGTACTTGTCAACAATTTTGGGGGGTTCCCTGGTTTGTAGTTCTGTCACTCCCACGTGTCTTGACTTGTGCTTCTCCCCTGTGTGTCTGTGTCCAGATGTTCTTGTTAGAAGGACACCAGCCATTGGATCAGGCCCCCCCCGCCAAGTCCCTATGACCTTGATCACATAGGCAAAGACCCTTTCTCAGAACAAGGTCGTGTTCACGGTTCTGGGCATGAGGATTTCAACTTTTCCTTTGGGGGGACATCGTTCATCCATAACAGTTTCTATCCCTTAAAAGTGACAGCTTCCTCCCTTCACTAGTGTGAGACGTGGGTTCCAGGAACTAAGGGAGCCAAGATTGTGCAGTGATGACTGGTGGGTGGAGGGCTTGCCTCTCGGGGTGATGAACATAGTCTGGAATTAGATCGTGGCCATGGTTACATGGTCTTGTTCATCATTTGCTACCTGTATGCCCCAGCAGACCCATGAGTTCAGTGTCCCTGGCTACAAAGACATCTGCATTGATGGAATGTAGACACTTAGCTCGGCCTGTAAGAATCTCTCTCTGGTGAACCAAAGGCCATGGGTTCCCCGACCGAATGGGCCATTTAGTTGCTACTGTCATATATCCATCAACTAAGTGGAAATGATTTTGCCTTTGTTTTCAGAGCCCTGCTCAAATCCTTGCTCTCATATTGGAGAAGATAAATAGACCTCTTCTTGCCTGTGTGCAAAGTGAAGGTGATAGAACTACATGGGCTTGTGTGGTGTAAAGGTGCTTTGTTAATACCATGTTTTTAGTCTAACCTGCACACAGAAAACGGAAGGAGACAGTTACATTCTTTTTTCCCTGGATTGCTGCAAGTAATTTCCATCTGTTTTTAGGTGATAGTAATCAATCAGAGTAGATGGAAAATGCTGCCGCAGGGATGCACCTTGAAAACAAGATCACAAAATGCTACCTGATGCATGGTTCCATTTATGTGAAATGTCCAGGATAGACAGAACTGTAGAGACAGGAGGTATGTTAGTGGGTTCCAGGAACTAAGGGAGAGGGCAGTAATTGACAGCTGGTGCGTGGGTGCAGGGCTTCCCTTTTGGGGTGATGAGTGTGCTCTGGAATGAGATCATGGTGATGGTTTCACAACCTTGTGCATACACTCAGACACTGCCTTACGCAGTGAATGTTACATTTTGTGATGTGTAAACTATATTCCAATAAACTAAGATATTAGGAAATGCATATTTTAGGGAGACAGAATTTCTTCTTCAGATGTGGTGACTAGAGTATGCAGCAAGATAAGCAGACTCCATTCAAATCAAGCTCCAGGGTTTTCCTAGAAGTCCCCACGTGCCCTTCAAGGCCAAAGACCCAGTTGGAGTTCTAACAGCGAGGATTATGGTTTAACACAAAGCATAGGAGTTAGGGGCCGACAGTGAGGGTTTCATATTTAAGTTTTTCAATCATGGCCTGTCAGCCTCAGATGCCTCAAACTGTGAAGTGAGGGTCCTCATAGCCATTTTGTTGGGCTATTTTAAGACTTAGGAGGAACAAATACTAAGTATTTAACACAGTACAAATTGCAAAACAGATCCTCAGTTACTGAGACTTTTAAAATCGGCATTAACTGCTTGTAAATTTTAGTCTATTTTTATTTAGTCTAATTTTAGATTTTTGGCCTCTCAACTGTCCCAAATTTGGCTTTTCTTTTGCCAGCATTTTGCCCAAAAAGAAAAGACTGACTACAATTACTGCTTGCACTTGCCAAATTTAATCAGCCTCGGAGGGACTTTGGATATAGTAGGGAAATATCTAACAGAAAACAGGATTTCTATTCTCCCCCTGTTTCCCTGGGTTGTCTGCAGAGCCTTACCTGGCACAGGTAACATTACCTGTGTTGGATGATGTCAGAGCTAGGACAACACCTCACCCAGGAATTTAAGCTGCTGCCAGTGAGAGTATTTGTTGCTGCCTGAAACTGTACATTTGTTCATAATTTTTATTACTTATGCTTCTCCTTTGTAATATAGTAGAGATTTTCTTTTTACCTTTGGCTTTGAAAATTGTAATTAATATCACAATGTGGGGATAGAGAAGAGAATTGAGTGGTTCAGTGAAGTATATTATAAATTGTAACATTAAGCAGACATTTTAAATCTTAATTAGAAAAAATGGCTGCATGACTTGATCCACTTGTCCATGCCTGTCCTTGTGGATAATGGGAGGGGTTATGGCGTGATGAATGGCAGAAGAGCAGGACACTTTGGGTCATTTGTTCTCTCAACAAGTACAGCCCCTCCTCACTTAACGACCCACCTGTTTAATGACCACTTGGACTTAGGACCAGTTCTCCAGCACAGGGAACCCCCTTTCTCAGTCTATGTGAGTCTCGGGAACCCCCTTTGTCTTGTTCCCGTAGTCAGTTAGTATTCATTACACAAAGCATTCACAATCACACAAGACTCCATATTTTGTTTGTAAGTGTAGTGTCACATGATATCTATTGAAAAATACATACCCTGTGGCACCAGGACACACCATAAGACATCCACCTTTAAGTTCCTCGCTTATCTACCAATTTGCTTAACAACCTAACTGCAGGAACACAACTCAGACCTTAAGTGATGAGGTGCCTGTACTTATTGAAATCTAATTGTCTGCCAGCATCTGTATCAGGGTCTGGAAGTGTGGCAGCAAATAAAATATGTAAGTATGGTCCAATTTTGAGTTTGATATCTAATAGGCGTGATGTAATAAGCAAAAATACTAAAATTGTGTGAGGTCCTGTTAAGAAAAGGATGCAGATACAAAGGAGAAGCAGTAGAGGTTATAGTTCAGTGTCACTATTGACTTTTGTGACCTTACGGGGAAGGCTACTGGTCACAAGTGGCCATCAGACTTCCTTCAGCTTGATGAGTTGACCTTTGAGTGTTACGGAATGAGACTTTGTCTTCTCCGTGATGCTTTTGACATAATATTGACCTTATGTTATGTTAATATTAACATACCTGCTTATTTAAATTAGCATTTGCCCAAGACATCTTTGCCCCTTTGTTTTCAACCCTTCCATGTCATTTTAGGCATGTCTCCTGTTAGCAGTGTATAACTATATTTTTCTGTCTCATCTTTTTTTAATCTCTCTTATCAAAGGATTTGAAGTGTCTGCACTTATTTTTGAATTCTGAATACTGAACTATTTAGCATTCTGTGAACCGTCTTATTTTGAGTCAAATTTTAGGTCTGCATATATGTTGTTTGGCTTTTTCTGTTGGCATATTTTGTGTCAGCCTTTTATTTTTGTATATTGCTTCCTTCCTGCCTTCCTAATGGACTGATTTTTTTCATTGCAACATTTTTTCCTATTATTTTGAGTAACCCATTCTATTTCTGTTTTTAGTAGGAGGTTCCCTTAACACTTAAACTTAGCAATGACAAACTTAGTAGTGTTCTCCAATAAAAACCTAAAATTTCAAATCTAATTGTATCACTCAAAAGTTCTAAATTATTGTTGTATACATATTATTTTAGTTTAACTTTATTTTATTCTAAAATTATTGTTGTATACATAGTATTTTAGTTTAACTTTATTTTCTTCTAATTAGTACTTATTATTGCTGTATTTAATATTGTTGGATTTTTCCTATGATTTAACAAATTTGTTCATCATTGCATTTGACATCCCACTTCCTTTGAGTTCAAGTTCCTTTTACTTAACATATCCATCGGTCTCCTTAATAATGAACTATTTAATCTCTGTTCATCATGAAATGTCATTCTTTACCATTATTTTTGAAGGCTGTTAAACTAGATTTGGAATGCCTTGTTGACATTTTACCCCTGCACTGATAACCTTTTATGTGATCTATCTTAAGATTTTCTTAGTGTTCAGTATGCCGTAGTTTCATTTTAATATGGTTAATTATGCATTTATTTTTAGTTTTTCTCATGTGATACCTTACTTTTCAACCTGAGGGCACGTGTCCTTTTTTTCAGTTTTGGCAAATTCTTACTCATTGTTTATTTACATATTGATGCTCTTACCATGGCTTTCTGTTGTTCTTTTTTGCATATGTAATTAGGCACCTTTTGGACTGATTATTTTTCCTATCCATAACATTTGTCTGTCCTTTCACATTTGCTATTTCTTTACATCTCCATTTTGCATTATGGGAAAATTCCTCAGGTTCCCTCTCCAGTTTAATACATCCTTCATCAGTGTCTACTCTGCCATTTAACATTTCGACAACAGTCAGGATAGCTAGTTTAGGCTACCCTAGTGAACAGCCCCCAAATCTTATGGCTAAAACAATACAAGTTATCTCTTCCTCGTGTTCAATATCTAATGCAAGTTAGCACGAGAACTCTGCTCATTGTCTTTGCTCCAAGGTCCATGGTGGTGGAGTTGCCATCAGGCTATAATTCCACGATGGCTGAGGAAAAATAAAGAGAACCTGTGGATCCTGAACAGAGTCTGAAGGCTTCTTCTGAGGAAGGACACCTGTCATTTTTGCTCTCATTGGCAGAAGGAGCCACATGAACACAGATGACCCCAAAGAGGGCAAGAAAACACAATTGTCACATTGGCCCAAAAATAAAGGGGAACCTCAGTGTTTGTGAAAAGCACCTAACCCAGATGTCTACTGGGTCTTATATTTTTTCATTTATTACTGTTTTTTAATTTCTAGATGTTTTCTTTGGTTTGTCTTTCTGTGTTTCTTTCATCCTAATGTATGGATTCAGTTCCGTTTTCTCTATAATCATTTTACATGCTCTTATAGTCCAGACTTATTTATAATCTTTTATTATTTCCAGTACTTACCTTGGCAGCTCTTTTGATTGTCCTAGCTGATTCTTTTGGTGGTAGGATTTTTTTTTCTCATATAGTTTTAAATTTTATAGGGTGAGCTGATGTTAGGTACTTTTTTCCTGTGGGAATGTGTGTGCCCTATACTGTGAAAGCATGCCCCAAGAGAGTTCTGATTTTACTTTTACCAATATTCTTGGGTTTAAAGGGTCCTAGATTAGCTGTGATGTTAGTGTCCTACACTTTGTGAGTAATACACGAGGGCTGTCTAGAAAAAAATCCAGTCCTAAATGCCTCTATTTTTCCTATTACCTGGCTGGATACTTTCCAGACAGCCCTCCTACCATTTAGATTACATTCTAAAAAGCTTGGCATTTCATTGTCTTAAAGGGGACACACTGAGCCCAGGGCAGACAGCAACATTCCGTACTCATTCCTGAGGCTGCTTTGCAGAGTTCTTCTAAAACTTTCCCGCATGGATTTAGGGTTCCTGTTTTATTCAGGGATTTACAATCTGTTTTTCTGTGGCACAGTGACTAATGGAAGTACCCTGACTTACCACCCCTCAATTCCATAGCAGAGCCCCTAGTGTCGGAACCACTCACACTGGCTGAGACATATCGCATACCTTATTTCTCTGCTTCTTCACACCTCCTCCAGAATCCCCTCTCATTTGTTTAAGATTGACATCATTTATATTTTATTCATTACTTTTCTGTGTTTGGAGGTAGGCATTAGTCTATATTAGCCAAGTCCGTCAAGTTTTCAAAACTAGACGTTTCCAGTATCAATTTTCCAATCTTTATGAAAAGGTGCTCAATGACATTATCCACAGTGGTCTCATAACTCTATGACTTATTTCTCTCTAACTAATCGGGAGAAGCAAACAGGCTGCCTATCAGGCCTTGGGTCTTGTTTCTACTTTGATATTAAGTAACTGTGAGATGTTAGAGAAATTGTTGAATTTCATTGGGTTGTTTCTCCACCTGTGAATTAACAAATTGGGATTTGATGCCTTTAGATAAATGGATTCTCTTCCTTAAGCTAAGCAGATTTAGAATTGACAAGGTTTTAGGAAATACCCTACTTCATCCCAGTATTTTAATATTTAGTGACTCAATTATTTCTACTGGGAATTCTGTCTAACATAGACTATGGCCAAAATTATGTGTATATCCCACTTGCTTTATAGCAATTCTAAGTAACTATGTGTAAAGAACCATCGTGTCTTCTAAATCCTATGGAGTGAATAAAATTAGGTCTGCTAACGTTAGGGTCTGAAGAGGTAATAGTCACACAAAGTGTTTGTTGATTACTATCAGATACTTTTTAATATATATTCCCAAGAAAGCCTGCATTATTGTTCTCATATTACCGTGAAATGGCGATTTTTTCCTTGGTTCTTGTCTTTTTGAAGAAGGAATGCAGTCAAGAGACAGAGTTCTTGAAAGCATCAGATAGTTAAGAGTTTATTACTGAAGAAAGTGTTGCAGAAAGTTTTACCCATTCTCCTGTCGGAAAGACCCAGCGGCGCTCGGAGCACTTGCAAGTTCAGGCTGTTTATTCCACGCCGACGGGCCCAGAGGAGTTGCCTCCGAAGTCTGAGCCCCGAACACAGGCAGGTGGGGAAATTTATAGCACAGCACTTCCATAATAACAGCAGTTTCCTGTGCGAGCTAGGGTCAGCGGGAACAGGGGTTCAGGGAGAAGAGCCAGGAAGTGACTCGGAGGGGGGGGTCCCGGATTAGGCTATCGGCCATGTTGGGAGGCAATATTTCTCTCCATTCCCTGCTTTGAAGCCCTAATAAGGGGACATGCTCGCCTGTAGGGCATCATTATTGTCTAGTGGCCGGTAGCCTCATAGGGCTAATATTCTGGCCGTAGCCCTGTTGGTTACAGTGGTCTCTAAAAATTTCATCAAGGAGTTAGTCAAGCAAGGGCCGATAGTAGCCAGAATAACAATAGTGATCAGTGGGCCAGCTAATGGTAAGAGCCATGATGACCATTGGCTGAGATTCCAGGGCCAGGAACCCTCTAGTATCCTGTGCCTTAGTTCCTTGACTTTGGATGTCACAATCCCAGATTGATTTACATAATAGCAACATTTCTCACCTAGGGGGAGGCAGACACCCCCCTTCTCTGCAGTGAGGAGGTTTGGAGCATGCCAGTTCTGGAGGGTGACTGCTGCTAACCAATCAGCCTGACTCTGGAGGGAGAGAAGGGAGTCTGCTCCTCTCTCCATGTCCTCATTCAGTTCCTGAGACAACTTGTAATAAAACTTGAATGAGAAACCAAGTCCCCCTGCCCCAGTACCAATTCCAGCTACGACCCCAGCGCCTACTAGAAAAGGGACAAGGGGTATTCGCTTCCTCCTTGAGTGTAAGGGAGGAGCAAGAGTCTGTTCTATTTCTTGATCAGTGTGAACCGAGGTATTAGGGGTCAGGAAAATGTGTAAACATGTACTGGTCCAGTTGGTCTATAGGCACTGGTATGCTGTGGTACCACAGAGGAAAAGAACTCCGGAGGGGAGGGTTTACAGTGTATCTGGTTGTTGCCCATTGAGATGTAGTGGGTGGACAAGTCAGGTGTTACAGCCCCATAGGGTATAAGTTCTTCCTTGTCAGGGGGGCTGATAAGGCAGGTGATGTTCTTCCTCATAAGCCGAAGAGGGACATTGAAGGCTAGTGGCCCTATGAACTTGGTTGAGTTAGGAGAGTGGTCATTGGACTGGTTAAAGATCCATTGTGTCCTCCTAGCAAGCAGCAGGCATAACCAACACGTGGACTCATGTTGGGCGCCAGTACTATTTATGAGAGCTGTCGCCGCCTTGAGGACATGTTCTACCTGGTGGATTGGGGACAGGCTCTGGGTGAGCAGTCAGTTGCCAGTTAGGTCAGTACTATGGTACCCTGTGTTTTCCTCACCTTTTAGCAACAATTCTTTAGCCTTTTTCTACCTGTTGGGTCAGAGCTCTATCTTGGACTCCTCCTTTGTCTGACATCCCTGTGTGGGTTAAGTAAGTTCAGCACCTGGTGAATCCCTTTTGTCCCCTATTCTGGCAGTCACTGGACATAATTGTTCCCCACCAATATTTTTTCCCAGCGTGGATGCATAGGGCAGGGCTCCCTCCCCTATAACATTTGGCGGGCATATAGGTATAGGCAGTGAAGATTTGGCCCGTCAGACAGGGGCAGTTTGGTTCAGAGGAGGATAGAGCTACGGTGAGGAGGAGGACAATCAATTGAGGGCAAAGAGACATCCTAATAGACCCCAATATGCCAGGGCAAGTGAGAGTCTCTGGCCAGTAGTCCAGTCTATCGGGGCTGCCACTGAAAATTCGATTCCCAGAATTAGGGCAATGAGTTCCACCACAACCAGGAACCATGGTGTGCAGGGGTTCATCAATGATGGGGCAATTGTCCGGAGGTCCCGCAAGGCAGTCCGTGGTACAGTCAGGTCTTCAGCATGTCTGCCGGGTTCTGTTGAACTCTCCAAGTCTCCGGGTTTTCCTCTGAGTGGGCCTTTTCCACTCTTGAATGATGGACCCACAGGATGATTCCTGAAACCTTAAGAGCAGTGGGCATTGTTAACATTACTGAGTGAGGCCCTTCCCAATGTGGCTTAAAAGGTTCCTTTTTCCAGTCCTTGACCCAGACTAGGTCGCCTTCCTGAAAAGGATGGACAGGGTCACTTAGTGAGATGGGGGCCCTCTCCATAGTATAGTGTTGTAACTTGGAGAGGACCGTTCCCAGGGCCTGGAGTTCCTCTGCTATGCGCTTGTCACCTAGCTGATGGAGGTTTCCTGGTGCACTCCCCAAGCTGGGGCTGGGGGAGACTCCCATAGATCAGCTCAAAAGGGGAGAACCCTAACTTTCCTGGAGTGCACTGGGAACACAGGAGGGCTGAAGGCAGCAAGTCCACCCAAGGCAAGCCCGTTTCTTGACTGAACTTGGCTAAAGTCTCTTTTAGGGTGCAGTTCATGTGCTCTACTTTCCCTGAACTCTGGGGCCTGTAAGTGGTGGGAAGCTTCCAAGTGATGTCGAGTGCTTTTGTCAAGGTTTGAATGATTTCTGCTACAAAGGCTGGTCTCTTGTTGCGGTGAATGCTGAGTGGCAGTCTAAACTGTGGGATTATTTCTCGCAGGAGGATCTTCGCCCCTTCACGACTCCTTTCAGTTCTGGTTGGGTATGCTTCGACCCACCTGGAGTAGGTGCAGACTAGGACTGAGAGGTATTTATATATTCAGCTGGGTTGAATTTCAGTGAAGTCCACCTCCAGGTCTTCAAAGGGGATGCTCCTGGTACGTTGGACCCCTGGCAGATGTTGGGGTGCAACGTGTGCATTGTTCTTTGTGCAGGTCACGCATTGCTCCCTACCTGTCCAACAGAGAGCAGAGCCAGTAGGTGGTTGATACAGTATTGTTTCTTCAGAAGGGTCTCGAGGGAGGTCTTTCCCAGGTGTGTCAGCTGGTGATACTCAGAGACTATGCAGGGACCCAATGTAGAAGGGATTATTCATTCGTCTGGGACCCAATGTAGAAGGGATTATTCGTTCGTCCAGCAGCCATGAGTAATTTGGTTTGTCCCTTCTCCTTCTGCCCATTTGACCTCTCTGGGAGAGTCCGGATTCTTTCGATGGAGCGAAGATGGAAGCCAGGGCTGGACCTGAGGCTTCCTTGAGAGCGGCCTGCTTGGCCACTTCATTGACCAGATGGTTGCCTCGGGTTATTGGGTCATCTCCAGTTTGATGCCCCCTGCAGTGTAGGATGGCTGTCTCCTTTGGGAGCCAGGTTACCTCCAGAAGTCTTAAGATTTCACCCTTGTTTTTGATGGTTCTTCCTGCCGCCTTGAGGAGTCCTCTTTATAAATGGCCCCGTATATGTGCACAGTGGCAAAGGCATAGCAGGAGTCCTTGTAGATGTTTGCCTGTTTTTCTCTGCATAGGCTCAGGGCCTGAATGAGAGCCTAGAGTTCCGCTCACTGTGCTGATCATTGGGCTAGTAAGGCCTTTGTTTCTAGAACTTCATTGGCAGTTGTTACCGCCCACCTGGCCCTGTGTACCCCACCTGCATGTAACTGCTCCTGTCACTGAAAAAGTTGAGCTCCAGGTTTTGTATGGCCTGGTCCTGGAGGTCAGGGTGACTTGCAAAGACCTCATCGGTCACCTCACAACAGTCATGATCTGGTTCCTTGGTGGGGAGGAAGGTGGCTGGCTTTAAGGTCTGCAGCATTTCCAGAGTGATTTAGGGGTTCTCACACAGTAGTTCTTGGTACAGGGCTAGTCCACAGTTGGGGAGAAACTGGTGTCCCTGCGTATTCATGAGGGACTTGACTGCATGAGGCACTTTAACATTCAGTTCCTGTCCCAGGTAGCGTTTGTCCGCTTCCTTGATGAGGAGTGCTGTGGCCGCTAGCACCCACAGACAAGGGGGCCAGCCTATTGCGACTGGATCAAGTTTCTTTGATAGGTATGCCACCGGCCTCTGCCATGGTCCAACTGTTTGTGTGAGAACTCCCAGTGCTATTTTGTCTTTTTCATGCACGAACAAGTTGAAGGGCTTCTCAATGTCCAGTAACCCCAGAATGGGTTGCCGTCCTAGTGAGGACTTGATATCCTGGAAAGCCGCCTCTAATTCTCCCGCCCAATTGAGGGGATCATGTTCCGGACCTGCTAAGGCATCATAGAGGGGCCTCGCCTTCACTGAAAACCCAGGAATCCAGATTTGGCAGAATTCTGCTGCTCCAAGAAATTCTCTTAAGGCCCTCTTTCTCTGGGCTTGTGGCAGACTATGACCTTCTTTCTCTCAGACCTCAGGGCACGATGTCCCCATGACAGGATGAATCCGAGGTAATGGACTTGCTCTCTACAGATAGCTGGACGCTGATGGGAGTTTCAGTGGGGCTTGTGTCCCCACCAGACATTCATTTCTGGTGGTTCCCACCAGAAGGAGGTCGTCTGCATACTGGATCAGAGTGCGTTGATCCTCTTCTCAGGGCTAACTGGTGAGGTCTGCCGCTAAGGCCTCCCCAAACAAGGTGGGTGAGTTCCTGAACCCTTGGGGCAGGCGTGTCAGTGTCAGCTGTGTTTGGCGCCCCGTGGTTGGATTAGTCCATTCAAAGGCAAAAAGGTGTTGGCTCTGGTGTGCGAGCCAAAGGCAGAAGAAGGCATCTTTGAGCTCTAAATAGGTGAACCATCTGGCAGATTCAGGAACTTGGCCAAAGAGGGTGTAGGGGTTTGGAAGCACAGGGTGCAAGGAGACAGTTACTTTGTTATTGCCTGGAGATCCTGGACTAGCTGATACCCTCCCCCAGATTTTTTTACCTGCGACAGGCGAGTGTTCCAAGCTGATCGATATTCAGTTAGGATACCTGCCTCTTCAAGTTTAATGAGATGCTCCTGGATGCCAAGCTGGGCTTCCCCGGGGAATTGGATATATCATCTGTGGGCGTGTCCCTGGTATAAGCTTGACAATGATCAGAGCCTGGTTGTGGGGGAAGGCCAACCTGTGTGGGTTGTCTTCTGCCCACGCCAGTGGGTACATGGTTCAGAACTCGATCGGGTTTTCTGAGTTTTCCTCTGGCTCTAGAGTATAGAACAGTTTCCCTTCTTCTTCCCACAGCGTATAAGGACCATCGTGAGAGATCCCTGAGTCGGGGACTCTGGGTGGGGACTCATTTGGAGGGTAGTGTGGCCTTGTGGTCCGAACGTAATTTGCACGCCCACTTTGGAGACAATGTCTCACCCCAGGAGGGGGATAGGGCACTTAGGCATGCACAGGAACTCATGTCTTATCACGTGCCCTCCCAACTCGCAGAGGCGGGTCCTACAGAACTGCCATTGCACGGTGCAGTCCCCAGTTGCTCCAAGGATGGTGGCGGTCCATCCACTGAGTGGCCCCACCAGGGTGGTTACTACGGAGTGTTCGGCCCTGGTGTTGACATGAAAGTCATAGGCTGCCCCCCACCCACTTTTATTTCTACCGTGGGCTCATGGGGGCCGAGAAGGAGAGAGCCCGGTCTTTCTCATTCTGAGTCCAGTCTGGCCAAGCCAATGAGATCCCTTCCCATGGGTTCCCGTTGGTCCTTACTGGCCATTCGGGGCCTCCCTCTGTTGGGGCGCTCGTTCTTCCAGTGTCCTGTCTCCTTGCAGTAGGCGCCATTGATTGGCCGTCCCCTCCTTGGCTCCTTTCTTGGGTTTTGGTTCCCCTGGGCTTTCAGGGTGGCTGCGAGGAGGCTGGCCTTTTTCATCTTCCGGTTGGCCTCCCTCTCTGCTATTACCTCCCGGTTCATGTAGACCTTATTGGCAACCTTCAGAAGCCAAGTGATGTTCATACCCATGAAGCCTTCAAGCTTTTATAATTTCTTATGTATGTCTGGGGCTGCCTGCGCCACAAAGGATGTAATGACCATTTGTTGGCTTTCAGTTATTTCGGGGTCAGAGGGGGTACAGCCCCGGTAAGCCTCACGGAGTCTCTCAGAGTCGTCCCCGGGCTCCTTCTCTGGCTGCTGTGTGACTGTGGACACCTTAGACATGTTCATAGGTTTCTCTGTTCCACCCCAAACGCCTCGGAGTAGTGCCTCCTGGTATCACTGGATCGGGCTTGTCCCTCTTCAGTCATGGTCCCAGGCTGGGCATTCATCAGGGGCCGCATCCAGGGC